>CATIWQ010560270.1:0-18553 GCA_949673415.1 Euphorbia schlechtendalii | reverse complement strand
AACTTTCTTCATCATTAAAGAATTATAATATTTTTGAAATGGTTATCGTATCAATGCTTGTAAGTGCACAAAAAAAATTAAAATGAAGAGAAAAGGAATTGTGGACCAGTTAATGAATAGGTAAATCCAAAGTAGCATTGTAAGATATCTAATACATCTACGTGGATGACATAATACTAAATAAAATATAACAATTTCATTGTATATTTATATTGTAAAATTTGAACATTAAAATTAAAATAATAAAACAAATAAAAAACTAAATAGCAAAGTTATGAATTCAAATAAAAATATTATATATAAATTGCAAGGAAAAGTAATTGCAATATATCTATTCAATTTAATATATAATTGAAATATTGAAAGTAAATGTTTTATCTTTTTTTTTTGACTGGTGAGTACGTCATTGATATTAATTAGAGGCAATCACAACTTTAATCAAAGGTGGGCATGAGTGAAACCATGACCCCCTACCTGTCGAGGAACCAGCTGCTCTAGCTAGCAAATGCGCAGCATGGTTCGCAGACCTATTAACGTAATTAAGTCTGATTGAAGAAAAATGTCTGAAAAGAGTTCGACAATCAGAAAAGATTAAACGAATAGGAGAAGCAAAAGGCAAATTATTGTTGATGGCGTTAACTACGTTCAATGCGTCAGACTCCAAATAAATATGATCGAGGCCGATTTCTTTTAACCAGCTAAGAGCTTCCTTGCAGCTTAACGCTTCTGCAGTAAACGGATTACCACCTCCCTGAAAAATAGTGGCTCTTGCCGCAATAACTCTTCCCTTATCATCCCGTACCACACACCCATGGCCTATCACATTTCCATCGTCAAATAAACTAGCGTCAATATTGCACTTTAGCCATCCCGCTTGAAGGCGTTTCCACCTGCTAGGGGAGTCAGAGGTAGCCTGAGGTTGCTTAAAATTCGCTGATTTCCATTCGGTAAGGAATCCCAATCCATGGCAAAGAACTTGTAGAGCCGGATGCATTTTATTATTCCAAACGAAGTGATTTCTCCTATTCCATATAGCCCAGAGTAAGCAGGCTATTTTGGCCTCCATTTCAGCTCCTTTACTTTGAACCCAAGTCCACCATTCAGTTAATGAGCTAATGTGATTCGACCATCCTTCCCCGTACATTTCATTCCACACCATCAATGCAAGGGGACAACTGATAAGTGCATGGAAATCTGTTTCTGTGGCATCTCCACACAAGGGGCATATAAGGTCCACCTGAACATGCCTTTGCTGTAATCTGTCAAGAGTTGGAAGAGAATAAGTTGCAATTTTCCGCATAAAAAGTTGAACTCTTGGTGCAATTTGAATGTCCCAAATTGCTTTCCAAATATTCGAAGTAAAGTTTGACGGAAGCGAGCTAATGCGGGTCTGTTGTAGCAGTGCATAATAACACGATTTCACCGAGAAAATGCCATTGTTTTCGTGCCTCCAGTAGATGCTGTCTTCTGTTTGATGAAGCGCAGTTGCACCCTTTTGATCAACTACTGTTCATCGATGGAGAATAAAGAATTGAGCATAGCAGAATTCCAAGACAGGGCTGTATTGCACAAAAGGTCGCTGACCTTTATATCCTCAAAACCATGAACAATTTCAGATTGAATTTTTGGCGTTGATGCCGAAGGTAACCAATTATCTTGCCACACCTTAATTCTCCTGCCGTTACCAATGCGCCACCCCATTCCTTGCACCACAATCTGCTTTGCCGCCATAAAGCTTCTCCAAATAAAGCTAGAATTAGCTTTGGTTTTAGCTTCAGCAAGGTCACTCCTCGGGAAGTATCTTTGTTTGTATATACGGCTGACAAGAAGTTCCGGTTGAGAAATAATGTGCCATAGTTGCTTAGCTAAAAGAGCTATGTTGAACTTTTTTAAACTTCTAAAATTAAGACCGCCGTGATCCTTTGCTTAGCATAGTCGTTCCCATCTCATCCAATGGATAGAGGTGCTCCACCAAAAGTTGGAAAATATTTTCTCCAAGTTAGCAATAGTGTGAGAAGGGAGTAGAAAGACCTACATGGCGTAGTTGGGCAGTGCTTGAGCTGCTGATTTCAAAAGAACTTCCTTCCCCCCCTAAGATAGCTTCTTTCGTTTCCAATTTTGCACCTTTTTATGGGCTTTTTCCACGATATAGGCGTATGCGCTTTTTTTGGATTTACCTATAAGAGAAGGCAAACCCAAATAAAGGCCGTGCCCCTCAACAACATTCACCCCCAGACAACCTGCAATTTCCCACTTCGTTGAGTTAATCACGTTTGGGCTAAAGAGAATTGAGGATTTGTTGAAGTTTATCTGTTGACCCGAGTCTTTCTCATACATGCGAAATACATCCCTGATAATAATCGCTTTTGCAATTGTGGCTTTGAAAAAGAATAGGCTGTCATCCGCAAAAAATAAATGAGAAATCGAAGGTGCCGACGGGGTAACTCTACAGCCATGTAAGCTGCCGAAAGCAATACGATCTTGAATAAGGGCTGATAATCCCTCGGCATAGATGATAAACAGGTATGGGGAGATGGGATCCCCTTACCTGAGCCCACGCTAAGGATAAATTTTCTGAAAGTCACCATCCTTGTGAGTGATAGTGTACGTTACTGAAGAAACAGACAACATTAAATGCTCCACCAAAGAAATAGGAAAGCCTAGTTTTAACAACATAGCATGAATAAAGTTCCATTCCACCCTATCGTAAGCCTTTGACATGTCAATTTTCAATGAGCTCATTCCAGCTAGTCCCAACCGTTTTCTATTTATATAATGGCCTATCTCGAAACATATCAGAATATTATCAGTTATATGCCTCCCAGGAATAAAAGCACTCTGAGACTCTGAAATAATAGAACTCATAATAGGTTGAATTCTGTTAGCTAGCATTTTTGATAGAATTTTGAACAGCACATTACATAACGAAATAGGGCGAAGGTCAGAGACATTCATTGGCACCTTTTTCTTAGGAATAAGAACCACATTCGTGTCATTTAAGCCACTGGGGAAATGTTTATTATGTAAACAGTTAATACAAAATAATGATAACTCCTCGCCAACTATGTCCCAGAATTTTTGGAAGAACCCCGGGTTAAAACGTCTGGTCCGGGTACCTTATTTGGATGCATTTGGAAAATTGCCCGCTTAACATCTTCAATCAAATACGGTCGATCTAACTCCTCCCTTTCCTCCTCTGAGATTTTCTGATCCACAAGAGAGGTAATATGATCATGTTGTGTGCTACGAGAGATAAATAGATCGGAATAGAATGTCTGTATGAGCTCCTCAAGGCCTGAGTCCCACTTGACCCATTGACCGTCGGTTTGCTGCAGCTGTTTGAATGAATTTTTGTGGCTACGAGCTGCTGCAGTTTGATGGAAGAAGGCAGAATTTTGGTCGCCTCCTCGAAACCAGTCCACTTTCGCTCGCTGTCTCCAATACTCGGTTTGTCAATGCCTAAGTTCCCCCATCTCCTTTTTCTTCTCCACGAAACGATCATTACAATTCCAGCCTGGGGTTATTTTTATCTGATCAAGATCATTTCTACACAATCTCAATCGCCTTTTGAAATCACCATGTTGTTTAAGCCCCCAAGCTTCCAATTCTTGGCTACACAAACTCAATTTTTCAGGCATCGAGGCTGTACTTCTACTATTCCAGCAATGTTCAACTATTTCCTTGCAACCTGGAATGGCTGCCCAACTATTCTTGAATCTGAAGGAGGGTTTACGGGTAACAACAGTGGTTGTGCAGTGAAGAACAATAGCCGAATGGTCGGATTCTGATGTTGCAACATTCTGAACCCATGCACTGCTATATAACTCCATCCAATCAAGATTACAAGTTACACGGTCTAGCCTCTCTGCAATCCAATTCGGCTGGCCATGGCTTCTTTCCCAAGTAAATTGATACCCTGACATACCCAGGTCTTGAAGGTAACAATCGGAAAGAGCCTCTTGGAATCCAATAATCCAACTGGTAGGCCTTGGTCTACCACCCACCTTTTCTGCAGCAGTAAGCATGTCATTAAAATCACCGATAACATACCAAGGAAGCTCATCCAACTCTGCTAAAATGTTTTATCTTAGGTAACTTAAAAACTAAAAATAAAGGATAACGAGGAAAATAGAAAATAAAGAAAAGTAATAGACGGTAAAGATATGAATATGAAGGGAGAAGTTGAGAATAAGGAATTGAATGTGAAATGGAAAGTAATGAAATGGAGGAGTGATGAATTTAAAGAAAGGGTTTAAAAGATGCCTTATTTTGGGCAAATAATTTGGCGTAAAATCAGCATTTCTTTATTTTCAAAATGCAAATATATACGTGTTTTTTTATTCATTAAACTGAAGCATAAATATTGCGTCTTATGGGTCCCTTCAACTAATAAAACAATGCATTTTTAATGTGTCCTTCTATTTTCATCTAACCTTCTTCTTTCTTCTCTCTTCGCATCAGATTTGAGATATTTACCGACGTCAGAGGCGATTTTGAATTAGTTTCTGTAAATATGGGTGGTAAATTATCATTTCTGAGTGTAGGCGGCCGCCCACACATTCATTCGCCTCTGACCATGAGTAAAGGGGGGCGATTCATACAACTGAAGAAGGTAAATAAAAAGAATGTTAGAATTTTTCAGGAAGCCAGGGGAGGCGGCTGCCATCCTCCGCCACTGTAGATAAAAGTTCAATGAAATTTATCTCAAACTAGATCCATGAGAAACCAATAAATATCACACGTACGGTGAAAATTAAAAGGAACCTTAATGAAACTAAGAGATTGTTTTTCTTTTATCTTTGGTTTGGATAGTTTATCAAGTTTTCGATAACTTATATCATAACTTATAAACAATTTTACAAATGAAATATATAACTACAAGTTTATGCAATTAAAAAAATCAAATTTATAAAAATGTAGTTATCAGTACATTATCATTTTCATTTGTTTTTCCATTGGAAAATGTCTTGGAAGTTAATGAATGTACACTGAGGTTACATTTTTCCAAAGTAAACAGTGTTATCATGAATAACAGAAATTTGTCAAATTAAATATAGATAAATAATAGTTAAGGTAAAACTGGGCTTGGAAGGTAGGCTATGGCCCCAATGTGCTTGAAGCCTTTGATTGGAATTTCATAAAGATGATACACATTTTTAAATATTTTATTATTTTCTTTCGATTTGTAAGAGTAGTAAATAACTGTTTTAAAAGTCCCCACCCAGGCCTGCCTAGGCTTTGATTAATTCTCGACTACCCAACTAGCGCCTAACGTTTATTTTGACTGAAAATCCAGTAGCTATTGATATCAAAGTCCCAATAACAAGTCCTCAATGTCCACTCCTGCATGGTGTGAACTTGTAAAACAGTAAAAGCGTCAAGCATAGCCACTTCGATGCTTAAGTTAGAATTTAGAAACAGGGGGATTGCAAGAATTAGTTAAATAAGCTGTGATTTGCATATTACCTAGTACCTGTTCCCAAGCTGTTTATTTACAGTGCTCAATGGTTGTAGTGATTCACTAGCCGTAGGTAACTGTAGCCCCTATAATATCTCCGCCATTCTAGGTAACTAAATAAGTCTCAATTATCTATTGTTATCCTCCATTTTGGCAAGAAGACGTGAACTAATGGGCTCTCTGTATGGGCATTTGATGATTTGACTCTAATGGGCCACTACTGGGCCATATTATATTTATTACTATCAGCTATTTTACAAATTGGTTGGGTATAGTGAATTCTTACAAATTTGTATTGTCACTGAAAATCCATTATCTATTTTACAAAGTGCTGTACAATTCATCTGTGTATTTGCACCCAGTCATCTCCCAACAAATCCCTTAGCAACAATAAAAGAATTCAATACAGTAAGAAGCAAAGGTAGAGCCTACAAGTTCAACAATAGAGTAAAATTAAGCCCCCCAATTCACTATGCGCAACCAACATAATGGTTTCTTAACCGTATCCAAGTTCCCCAACTATATAAACCTTCTTAACCTTTCAATTATCACTTCCCTTCATCTAATTTTCAGCTCCCACAGCAACCGATTCCGTCTTCTTTTCTTTCTTTCGGCTCCCCATTTTTTCAAATGGTAATCAATGGGCAGCCGATAATGCTAACCCCGTTAGAGAAGACATCCTGCCCCGCCTCTGGATCGGCACCATGACCGCGATTAGGGAAAACTGGAAACAGATTTGGATCTATTTGCGCAACTTCAACAAGCCAAAGAAATCTTCATTGATGCCGTCGATGACTATCACATTTCGGTCATTCACCATGGAGAGAATCTAGAAACTACTGCTCGGGTCAAGGACTGCATCAGATACGTGATGAACCAGAGTCGAAGATCCATAGCGGCATCAACTTCCAAGGCCCACGAAAATGAATTTCAGATCATAATAAACTATACAATGTATATTCAGTGTATAGAAAGTTTGTTATTTAGTCAACTTATAGTCAACAACTAATTTAGTTCAAATTACCATTAGAGTCGAGGGTTTTTTAGTAAATTCATTAGTTCTCTATACTCTGTATAAAAGCTGAAAAAGCAACTTTAACTTTTCACTTTTTGACTTTTACGAAAATATACAAAAATCTCTTGATTTCTCTATGAGTTTTATTCATTCTTCAATGGAGTTTTCTTCTTCTATTTCTTCTTGATTTTATCAGATAAGACTTCTGTGTGTTCCTGTTCATGGTATCAAAGCGGTAATCGTTCTATCTCTGGTTTTTGCTTCTGCATTCTGTTGATTTATTTTTCCACGATTAAATCTTGAATTTCTTGAGTCATTCTAGAGAAAATGGCTACGAATCAGACCAAAATTGATGAAAACAGCCCGTATTTTCTTCATTCAGTAAGGCAAACATGGTGTTTGATGACAATAATTCAAGGGATTTTGGTACTACTGAAGGAAAGGATTTTTGTCACAATAATGATGTTTTTACTCCAGCTCAGTTGAATCAACTCTCTCAAATGTTTCAACATCAAATTGCCACTAGTAGGCCAGAAATCAACATTGCTCATACTGCATCAGCTAAGGTGATTGCAAGAATAGAATTCTACTTACGCAATGATAATGCATTGGCCTCAACATCAGGTTATGTATCTAAGTTTCAGTGCAATAATTGGATTGTAGACACTGGTGCAAGCTGCCATATAGTAGACATCATGTCAC
Organism: Euphorbia schlechtendalii; assembly: GCA_949673415.1. Taxonomy (NCBI): domain Eukaryota; kingdom Viridiplantae; phylum Streptophyta; class Magnoliopsida; order Malpighiales; family Euphorbiaceae; genus Euphorbia; species Euphorbia schlechtendalii. Next base: position 11,378 of record CATIWQ010560270.1, on the reverse strand, counting down.
AATTTGTTAATGTCAAAGTCATACAAATCTGGAGTGTTTTGTTACCTAATAACCTAAGATTAAATGCTACTCACATTGGAGATATTCATTTTAGTAGTAGACTGATCTTATATGATTTGTTGTTTGTCCCTGTTTTCAACTATAATCTTATATTAGTGTCTAAACTAACCGAGACTATTGATTGTGAATTGGTTTTTTCTGTTGATTCTTGTCTCATTCAGGATGCTACGAGCAAGAGGAAGATTGGTTTAGCTAAAGCTACCAGTGGTCTTTATCATGTTGACATTCAAATTTGTGATTTCATTCCTTTTTAATAAGGATTTAGCTTTTATGACTAAATGTAATAAGAATGATATATGGCATTTTAGAATAGGTGACCTTTCAAAAACTTCTATGCAAACTGTTAATAGAAGATTTCCTGATATTGTAATGTCAACTGATCATGTTTGTGACATTTGTTATAAAGCTAAACTAAAGAAAAAGCCTTTTTTTGTATCTAAGTCTAAATCTTTAGCTTTGTTTGATCTTGTTCATATGGATATTTAGGGGCCAACTGTGAATCCTCTTGATGGTTACAGACATTTTGTAACCATTGTTGATGATTGGTCTAGATTTACTTGGATTAAGTTAATCAAAAGTAAAAACGAAACTTCTGAAGTAATTCAAAATTTTTATAAAATGGCTGCAGTGTAATTCAAAACATCTGTAAAGGTTATTAGGACAGATAATGGGACGTAATTTGATCTAGATAGGTTTTACAAACTTAATGGCATTGTGCATCAAAAGTCTTGTGTTGAGAGGCCTCAACAAAATGGGTTGGTGGAGAGAAAGCACCAACACATTTTGAATGTGGCTAGGTCTCTGAAATTTCAGAGCAATTTACCTAAGTGTTTTTGGACCTATTTCATTAATCATGCTGTTTATTTGATCAATATTTTGCCTAATCCTATTCTCAATAACAAAAGTCCTTATGAACTTTTTTATGATGCTATTCCAGATTATAGTAGCTTAAAGCCATTTGGATGCCTATGTTATTTTAGTACCCTAAATAAAAATAGGACCAAGTTTTATCCTAGAGGTAATAAAGGAATTTTCATTGGTTTTGAAAAGGGAAAAAAGGGCTATAGGGTATTAAATCTTGAAACTCAAGAAATTTCTATTACTAGAAATATAGAATTCCATGAGTATTTGTTTCCTTATTTAGAAAAGGATAGTGAAACAGAAAAGTATATAGAAAAGAATAAACTTGTTGTTGACTCTGGAAGAAGTAATTAATGAGAAAGAGTCTGTAGTTAAGAGAAAACACAACCAACCTAAATATCTAAAGGATTACCATTGTAACTTGTCTAGACAGGAATCTGTAGACAATCTTGAAAAGAATAAGGTTCATCCTTTATCTGCTGTTGTTTCTTATAATAGGTTGAGTAGAGCTCAAAACATTTTTCATTTGCGATCAATGGTGATAATGAACCTAAAATTTATAGAGAAGCTAAGGGTAATGAGAATTGGGAAGAGGCTATGAAAAGTGAAATGTCTGCATTAGAAAAGAACAGAAGCTGGAATATAGTTAGTTTACCAAAAGGAAAACCACCAATTGGTTGCAAATGGATCTATAAGATAAAGAGGAAGAGTGATGGTAGTATTGAGAGATATAAAGCCAGGTTAGTTGCTAATAGGGCTGACCATAATTCGGTAAAAACAGAATTACCGAACCGAACCGAACCGAAATACACAATTCGGTTCGGTGTTTTGGTTATCGGTTTGGATTTGGATTTTACCGAATTATGTAATTCGGTATTCGGTTCGGTGTTTCGGTTATCGGTTTGGATTCGGATTTTACCGAATTATGTAATTCGGTATTCGGTTGAGTGTTTCGGTTATCGGTTTGGATTCGGATTTTACCGAATTATGTAATTCGGTATTCGGTTCGGTTCAGATTTAAAATACAAAATCAACTGAAAACCAAACCAAACCGAATAGTTAAATAACCATAAATACTAATGGACACCTAATACATTGAATTTTATTTCTTTCCAAGGACTGGGTTTATCAGGCGCGAATTGCTGTAACTTTAAAGTTTAAACAACATTACTTCTTTCCAAAGTCTGGAAACAGTTGAAGAATAAAGTTTGTAGTCACACACAAAATAAAATATTTTATTAATCACACATCGTGTATATCAATCACAAAGCTAGCAAAACCCAAACAAATATCTCCAACCAAAGATGGCAACATACCAGAAAGTAAGTAGAAGGTAAAATAAAAATAAAATGGAACAACAAAAGATTTCAGATTCCTTTTCCAGTTAAAGTCATCAAGAAATCCATATAATCCCCAGAAGTGTCCCCAATAATTGCTTCATCCATTGTATGCCTGAAAATGTTAAAATACTATGGTCTCTTATGAGCCATGTCTATTTCTGCACGTGCTAGAATTGCTCTGGTCAACCGAAAAGGAAATTCAACTAGTATATGAAAATGGAAAATAGAAACAATTTCGGTTCGGATAACCAAATTCGGTTAATTCGGTTTTGGTTCGGATAACCGAATTTATACCGAAAAAATTTCAGTTCGGATGGTTCGGTTTTTAGCATTATTTCGGTTCGGTTTGGTAGATAGTAATTCGGTAATTCGGTTCGGCTAATACGGTTCGGTAAAACCGAATGCTCACCCCTAGTTGCTAAGGGATATACACAACAGTTTGGTGTTGATTACATGGAAACTTTTTTCCCTGTAGCTAAAATTACCAGTATCAGAATAGTTTTAGCTTTGGCTGCCAAAAACAATTGGTTTTTGGAGCAATTAAATATTAATAATGCCTTTTTGCATGGAAATCTAGATGAAGAGATTTACATGGATTTACCTAAAGGAATCAAATCTGATTTACCAAATGTTGTTTGTTATCTAACTAAATCCCTTTATGGCCTTAAGCAAGCTAGTAGGCAATGGAATTCAACTTTGACCAACTCTCTTGTTTCTAAAGGTTGTATTCAATCCATCTCTTATCCTTCTCTTTTCTTTTTGTTAGAAATAATTAAAAATGTGTTTATTGCCTTGGTTGTTTATATGTAGATGATATTATTCTTGTAAGTAATAATCAATCTGCCATAACAGACATTAAACAATATCTTCATGAGTGCTTTACCATCGAGGATTTAGGAACATTAAAATACATATTAGGAATAGAAGTTTTAAGATCTAAAACTGGGATTCTCATAAATCAGAGAAAGTATGTTTTAGATCTTTTAGCCGAATATGGTTACTTGGAAAGTAAACCATGTTCTACACCAATGTCTATGAATTTAGTGGATCATGACAAGTCACCTCTGTTGAAAGATAACACTAGCTATAGACAATTGGTAGGGAAATTACAGTATTTTAACTAACACAAGGCCTGATCATATCACTTCACTACTCGCTTCTCGTCGCTAATCAAGATCCGCTCAATAACTAAACATGAGTACTTTCTTGCTTTCCTTCTTTTCAGTTTCTTCCAATAACTTTGTAGATAAACAACTTCTTTCTTCTAATGTGATGAATAAACGAATAAATAAGAATTCATCTTCGGTTTTCCTTTCACTGTAATTCTTTCATTTTGTCATATTCGGCCCTTTAACTGTTCATTTTTATGTTAATTGTCATCAAGTTAATTTACATTGATCCAAACAGGATGATATTTAATTGATTACAGAATCATAAAATAATGTTAATTACTTATTTGATTAAAATCTTAATATGTAGGTATGAGGCAAATTTAAAGATGATGTAGAAATTATATAACGCACTTTTAATTTATTTATTCATGTATTGAATTGAATAAAATAATAATATTAGATCTTGAGCTTCCATGTTCTTCAAATGAAAACAATACCTCGAGTATTATAGCTTTCTCAGTGATAATTTTAATTGTCATGGAGTTTGATTTAACATCAATAAAAAAAGAAGGTAATAATCATTTTAAAATAACCATGTTAATTAGTGTTGGTTGAATTGGTAAGTTACTTGATATGATATTGATGTAAGAGATCTTGAGATCAAATCTTAAATTTTACAAAAAAAATTAATTTTTTTTTTCAAAAAATTTTAAAATAACCACGAAATACTAGTAAAGTTACGTTGATTCAGATGGGATGAAAATTAATTGATTAAAGAATCATAAATTAATCTTATTTGCTTAATTGATTAAAATCACAATTTTTTAACCGGTGTATTAAAAGTAACTTTGTTCTCCACTCCCTTCTTGTATTGAATTGTATAGTCTAGGACTAAAAGTAACCAACTTCTGCTCAAGCAGATGCTTTATACTTTCATGTTCAGTCCTAATGATAAATGAACAGGCAGGAGGAATGATAGGTAAAAGTTCTCTCTGCAGATAGCTTTTTATTCCTAGGACTCAAACAAGTAATAAATAGGTCTACCCCGCTGTAATTAATTAAACACATATTAATGAGTCAATAACTTCATTATTACGTAAAGAAACTAAAAATAGTAAGGATAGGGGTCGGCCTCGGCAGGGTGAAAGGGGTGCGCCCGTCCAAATATTTTTTATATTTAAATTTTTAATTTTTAATATATAAATGATAAAAATAAATATTAATTAGTGTTGGATGAATTGGTAAGTTACTTGATATTGATGTAAGAGGTCTCGAGATCAAATCCTAAATTCTAAAAAAAAAATTAATTTTTAATGACCTGGTAAAGATGATTTTGGAAACTTTCCTTTTGAATGAAAACAATTCATATATAAAATGAATTGAATTGAATTTTTTTCCTTCGAAAACAAAGTTTGCAAACACACTATAAAGAAAACATCAAGTTTGTCAAATGAACATATTTCCCCAAGTATCTATCCAGTAATGCAAGACACATTCAAAGGCATGCTTGAAAAACTTAAAATAACCCAATGGAATTATATTCAATTATCAGTCCTTAATATTCCAAGATTTTTGTTCCTCAACCATTGATTCAATTTGTTGGTCATCCAAAAGCAACATCGCATGTCCACTTTTTGACCCCAAAGCCAATGCACTTTCATAAGAATAATCTTTCAGCTACCCCAAGACTTGATATTCCAATTAATACTGATAATCTGATATTGAATAATACTAAGTACAACATTTAAACTATATTACAAATATTAAACATAAATTACAAACCCAAATCAACATAGTGGATCAGTACTCGAACCAATCAAGTATGGTTGCCTTTGATCAATTTTCTCAAATAAATCAACAGCTTAAACTGTCTGATTAAACCATGAATCATATTACTAAAATGTGACAAAAGTAGGCTGTAAACCAAGTTTTTAGAGTATAGAAGATCTAAGATCTGCATGTCTTAAATGGCAGAAGCAATTAATCAAGATGTTACAAGTATAAACATCAGGAGCATTTCCGAGAGATTCGATGCGGTTGGAGAGAGAAATGACAGAATCAAAATGGTTCAATTTAACAAAAGCAAATAATAATTTGTTGAATTCGACAACATAAGGGGATGGATTTAAAAGAAGCAGCCGGTTAAATGATGAATGCCAGAATGAATAGGGGGTTTGGTATGAAGAAGAGAAACAGAAATGAATACCTGATGAATGGAAAGAGGAAGAAGGCGCATGGTAGGGATACGGTGGAGCTTCATCATTATCGTCAATAGTCGAGCCAAGAGCAGCAGTATTGTTTTAGGGATTTGAATGAAGAAAATGGAAATGCAGGAATTAGTCAATACTCGTACGGTCGTACCTCTTTGTTTATTTCTTAAGAATCTTTTTTTTTTTTTTTTTTTTTAAATTATTTCATGCACTGCGTAAAATTTTATGACTCCCACTGTTACGGTTAAAAATCTCCGAAGACCGGAAATGAGGGGAACAGAAATCTTAGGGATGAGAAGAGAAGTAATCAAGAGAAGAGAGATTTCAATTTCATTCAACACAATAAGCATGATTTAATATTTCTGTTACCGCTCAATTTATAGCTGATTAGGTGAAGCTTCTAGACTAATGCTTCTAACTAACTAATTCAAAATAACAACTCAGTAAAATATTTTTATTCTAATTTTTTTCCATAACACCCACCAATCCAACAAGATCTTACAAGAACATCAACACCACTATGTTGATTGTAAGATGGAAATGCTTCTTGCAGCGTTCTTTTATATGCAAACTCACTTGGAGATGTTTTTGTTTTTCTATCACTTTGAAAAAGTGCAAGGAGGTGAATTCGGGAGATATGGAGTGAGGGAAGTGTTTGTATGTACTTATGGTGATATAAAATATAATAAATAAGCTAACGAGTTGGAAAAGAAAACATATAATTGTATTGGGTAATGAAAGGCTGTCAATGTCCGACTTATATGGGTTGAGCTTTGGACAAGGAAAATATAATAATATCCCAAACCAATTGTGGAACGGCCAACTTATGAGATGAGTATGATTAAATTATTAATACCCAAGTCCGGTTCAAAGTCATATATAAGTATCAAGTAAATATATTATTGTGAATTTACTATATATATAAGTTTAATGTAACACCTCCGTATAAAGAGTCTGACCCAACCTGATCCTTACGTATATTTTATATGGGTTGAACTGAGTTTGGACCAATAAATATTTTTACTAGGCCCGATTGGTAGGGCTGTAAATGAGCCAAGCCGTTCGTGAACAACTCGGTGTTCGGCTCGATAAAAGTTCGGCTCGGCTCGATTCGATTAATAAATGGACAATTCTTGAACATGATTTATGGTTCGAATAATAAACGAACTGAACATGAACAAAACAAAACTCGGCTCGTTTGTTCGTGAACAAACTCGATTAGAGGTTCGTGAACAGACTTGATTAATGTTCGTGAAATAGTTTGATTATTATTACATATAAAACAATAAAATTATATAAATATATCTATAAAATTCTAAACAAATACATGTTCCCCACCCGACCCAACTCAATTACAAAGCCCACTTTTAATATTTTATTAGCCCAATTTTATTCTAAAATAATGGTATATAAATATTGGGACTTTGACAAATGAAAATAGGGTTTACTCTCAGAATCTCACTTGCTCTCTCTTTTGTATTCATCTCTTCGTATCCGCAATCATAAAAAATCACCAAATTTGAGTATGGTTTAAGTTCAAACCTCATTTTCTCACTCCATTCTTCATCTGTGCCTCTCTATTTCACTCGATCGTCTCAATTCTACTCACAATTTCTCACTCGGCTCCATCATTAAGGTAAAATTTCAAATTTATGAATATTCTGAATTCAGATTTACTATTCCTTGTTGTATTTTTGTACTGAAATAATAATGTTCGCGAACAATAAACGAGCTTGTTCGTGAATAAATTAACGAACTGTTCACAAACACGATAAATGAGTTGTTCGTGAACAATTCGCGAACAAATGAACATTTAAACGAACCGAACACGAACAAAATTTTGAGCTCGAATTTGTGTTCGGCTCGGCTCGTGTTCGTTTAAAAATTAAATAAATGAATATGAACAGGCCCAAAATTGATTCGGCTCGGCTCTTACAGCCCTAATAAAGAGGTTGACCCCTAGAAGAAGACTAATCTAGGAAATTTAGTTGCTTCCTTACACTCCAACTATTTCTTCTGCAAGTTTGATTTCTGCTCGTTCCTTTAACAACAATAGCCCTCAAAATTAGGTATATTCCACATTTGTTATGTTATTACTCAATCTTATTAAGTTTATGTGGTATTATTTATACCAATGACATGCCAAACCAATGTATTCTGTTGGGCAAACAAATATTTTACATTGCTAATAAAGGAATAAGAATCTTGGTATAAAAAGTTGGACGCTGTACACATTGGTATGAAACCTTTTGGGGTTAAGCCCAACAATAAATCCATCAGGACTTTAAATCTAAAGTGGACAATATCATATCATTGTGAGGTTATGTCATCGAGCTTTTGTAAGCCGATCCAACAAGTAAAGTTGGCATTCAATTGGTTAACTAGCTAATACGAAAAATGCGTAGCTTAATGGACTTTTCATGTTGAAACAAGTTCGAATCTCAATTATATCTGTATATATAAAGGGTTGGATGATAACCTTATAAGGTGAACAAAAGTTGAAGTCACCAAAAAAAATTGAACTTCACGTGTGTGATATACCATGTTATTAAGAACGAGCACAAAATTTAAGAATGAATTCTAGTTAGGAAATGATTAGAGCGATATGGATGGGTAACCATTTCTAACAACTAGAAAAATATATGAACGTAAGGCTTGAAAGTAGCTAAGCAAGACTGCCCCTGGGCAAGATTTCATCCCCCACTGGACAAGCCCTCACACCGCCCAATAATTTAATGGACATAAAATGTTAAGTCTTACTTTGCGGCAGGTAGTCCCCATGCTATAACTTCACTCTATATAATATTTTAGACGGGAACTCTTTGCTATTACTCAAACAAGCATGAAACGTATACTTGCATATTCGTCCATTTGTCAAATCGAATATGTAATTATTGGAATAATTGTTGGAGACTCGACCCGATGGACTTTCGTCGAGACCTAATACTTGCCCCAAACATATGGTCCTCTATTGAGCGGACCCTTCCCGGGGAAAAAGACGATTTTTTTTTCTCATCCTCAATGCTAAGACAGATATTTGTGACCACATGAGTAATAATTAGATGTGATTCAGTCATCTGAACGGAAATTATAATAAGGATCGGGTTCAAAAGATCTTTCTCATGCATCAATGACACGTGTCCCATATAACTATTTTATGCTATTATTTTTTATTATTTTAATTCATTCATGCGGGAGAAAGATTCTTAGGACCGATCCCTATTATAATACCATCGTGTGAACACAATTGCAGCAGTATTTTATTGAGTAGATTTCGAAATTTTCCGAAGGGACCCAAATTTATCTTGATTGATACCCGACATTATCCTGATTCAATTTTGAGTAGACCAATTGAATATTCTGTTTATTTATAAACTTTATGTTTTATTGTTTTTTAGCTTCACATTACATTTTAAGATGTACTAACTCATCCTTAGAAGTTTGAAGAATTAGCAACCTAATTCGTAGACATTTAAACATGAATAAGTGAAACAAACTCCAAGTTGAGTACAAACTAAACTAAATATAAATTTTTTTAACATCAATTCAATTAGTGGAGAGCAAGAGATAACATGGACCCTCCAAATTATCGACAATTCTTGAACTCTAAGCAACGACATATATAATTCATCACCTCGAGTTAGTTTTCCATTTATCTCATAACTTTTGGATTGATCCATAACTAGTGAGCTTCGTCAAACAAAAACTTATAACGTTACATTGATAACCTAAGAGAAATTTAATTTTGAATTTTAAAGCTGAGTATGTTTCTATATGTACATCCAAATTGGTGGCAGGCAGAATTGACAAAGTAAAAGAAAATAAAACTTGTTTTTATAATAAAAGAAAAAAGGGGTACAATAATTAAAAAAAAGCTAAATGATCATAACCTAGTTAATACACAACAATTTTTTCAATATAACCATCATGTTTTGTTTCCATCTAACTTTTATCTTCTTTTGTTAAAATTTTTCATTTTTCCATTCAAATAATTAATATGACATATTTATTTATCGATTTTCCCCTTTTACTATTCCCTTTCCATAATAAAAGTAAACATATTCTACATATTCCTTCATCATCCCTATTTCATATATTGAATGTATTCTTCGTTATTTTCAAAATTTCATACATCGTTATTTTCAAAATTTCATACAATAAAAGCTTTGAAACATTACTTGAAAATTTTATTTGATAAAATTATTTTAATGTTTAATGCTAAATAAATTCAAAGTCTTAATATATAATTTAAAAAGTCTATTACATTGTATAATAAATCCTAAGAAAATAAACATCAAACTTGAGATGCAATGGTCAACATTCAAAATAAGAGTATAGATAGACTAATCAAAATCAACAACTATTAAAATGAAAGGGCTAGAAGAGGTGAAATTCTTTTATCTGGGTTAGGATTTCTCATAGCAGTGCTGTAGGCCGGGGGTTTCCCCTTCGGATAAAAAAGCAAAATTAGAATTAGTAAGGGATACTGACTTATCTAGGAAGGCTGGTTTAAATGACTCGGCCCCACGTAAAGTGCTTCTGCTTCCCCTGGAAATGACATAATTAGAAATGGGAATCAGTTCAAAATCAAGACATTTTGTCTAAATAAAATTGAAAAAGTTACTTTTAAAAAAAAAAAAAAGCATTATTTTTCGAATTCAGTAATATCTGGTTCAATTTCACATTGTTCTTCCAATCATATAAATAAAGGTTTGTAAAATTACAAAAAAAACTAAAAACTTGGTATAAGCTCATATCCACATGTCATGTAATATTTTTTGAAACAATAACAGGTGCCAGGATTCAAACTTGGGTCACCACACCCACTTTGTGGATGTACCACTCAGACTATGTATAATTGGTACATGTCATGCAATATAAATTATAATATTTATAAAACATAGAAAATATTTGGAAGTTCTGGGAATAATTCGAAGAATATCCGATGATTTTTCAATGGAGGTATATCGGTGTTAGGTTCAGGAATTTATCGGATTGGGGAGTGCATTCCCCATCTACATATTTATTCAGGTTTCAGGTACAAAAAATTCTCCACTCCGTACCCGTGAGAAATTTTTATTGGGAATTTTTCATCCTTATCAGAGCAAATCTTCAACGGATTCAGAGATTCCTAGCCCCATTTTCTACCCTATTAATATGTGAGAATGACAAATAAAAGGGAAAATAAAATTTTAATTAAAATAACAATCTTTCGACTCCACAAAGAAAGAGTATTGTTATCATTCCAAATAGTTTATCAACAAAGCTACTGAGTTGTATAAATGGTTCAATTGAGTTAATTTAATAATTACCAAAAGAAACTAATTTGTATAGTTCTCATTTATAATAGGGAAATTGTCAAAATTGGCCTGTTTTATCAGTAGTGTTCCGGCCCAAGTTTTGGCCCATTACATTTCTGTTTCAAAATTAATCAAAATTTTTTTTCCTTACGTTCCGTTTGTCTTTCTTTTTTCTGTACGTGCTTCCTAAACAAACTCTTCACGTTCTCCATAATTGACTTACTTCTCCATTATCAACCTCTTCATTCCTTTCTCTTTTGCTATCGTTCTTCTGCAATTTTACTTGCTTTTTCATGCGATTTGAAGTTTTAACCTAATATCAGTTTTTTTCTTGTTGATATTCTCCTTCCGACGGTAAGCATTTTTTTATTTTTGTTGATCTTCTATTTTTTGTTCTTCTCTACATACGTTTTTCCCTTCTCTTTGTTTTATCGTTTTTCATTTATGTTTTCTTCTTATTGATTATAGATATGGAACCTAAAAAAGTTTTTTCCC
>CATIWQ010560090.1:0-35129 GCA_949673415.1 Euphorbia schlechtendalii | reverse complement strand
ATATATATTTAATGTTTAATTCTTCTTAAATCACATATCTAATCTTTCTTATTACATCCAAAAGCTATGGTGCATTGCTATAAGTATATTGCAATGAACATCTTCTATGAAAATACAATAAAACAAATTAATTTGTACATTGAATTTTATTGACATACTGTGAATTTATAAATAATGTTCATTGAATTAAGTATAATAAATAAAATAATACAATTCTATAAAAATACAACGAATCAAATTAAATTTTTCCATTGAATCTTATCGATATACTTTGAATTTATAAATAATGTTCATTAAATTAATTATTGTAAATAAAATAATAAGATTTAATTTTATTTGGCATCCAAATTTTATTAATAAATTTTTAATAACATTTCTAAATTAAAAAAACTCTTTGACTATATTAATTTATATAAGTTGTATCTTAATCAAATTAATAAAAAAATAAAACTAAGTAAGATTTGAAGTAAGGATCGGTGGTTGGTACAGTTTGATGTTGACTTTCCAAGTGTCAACTAAATTTACATTTTGACCAAAAAAACATTTGCGTCAATCAATATTTTATCTGCATGTCATATCTGACCAAAAACTCATAATCCCCTATATTCCTACAATACCCTTCAGCATTTTATATATTCCATTCATGCCCCTCCCACCAGCTCCCCACCATCGTCACCTACCAGCCAGCTCTGTATAAATAATTATAATTTCTCAACCAATTTCTTTAAACCAAACCAAACACCAACCTAAATCCACACAACAATCCTTATCCTGTTATCTCTTCTTAATTTTTCCGACAATGGACCTCAAAAACAACAATCAGGAATTCATTTTCCGGTCTAAACTCCCCGATATTTACATTCCGAATCATCTCCCTTTGCATTCTTATTGCTTCCAAAACATTTCTCAATTCAAAGATAATCCCTGTTTAATCAATGGAGCCACTGGCGATGTCTACACATATGCCGATGTTGACCTCACTTCCCGTAAAGTGGCTTCTGGATTGGATAAGTTAGGCGTCAAACAAGGCGAAGTTATAATGCTCCTCCTCCAAAACTCGCCGGAATTTGTTTTCACCTTTCTCGGTGCTTCACATATCGGAGCTACATGTACGACGGCGAATCCTTTTTATACTCCAGCCGAGATTAAGAAACAAGCAACCTTGTCTCAGGCGAAGTTGATAGTCACGCAGGCTGTATATGCTGAGAAAGTGATGGAATTTGCAAGGGAAAACGATGTTCTTGTTGTACTGACGGATTTACCGACGGATTCACCGACGGAAAATTTCTGCAGGAATTTTTCAGAGCTGACTAATGGCGACGAAAATGAAATTCCTGCGGTGAAAATTAATCCCGACGATGTGGTGGCGCTTCCTTATTCTTCGGGGACAACCGGGGTGCCAAAAGGAGTGATGTTAACACATAGAGGGCAAGTAACAAGTGTGGCGCAACAAGTGGATGGCGAGAATCCGAATCTTTATTTTCACGAAAAAGATGTGATTCTGTGTGTTTTGCCATTGTTTCATATTTATTCATTGAATTCTGTGTTGTTGTGTGGACTGCGAGTTGGTGCGGCGATTTTGATAATGCAGAAATACGAAATTGTTACGCTGATGGATCTGATACAGAAATATAAGGTAACGATTGCTCCATTTGTGCCCCCAATTGTATTAGCGCTTGCGAAAAGTCCGTTGATCGATGAGTATGATCTTTCATCGATTCGGATGGTAGTGTCGGGTGCTGCTCCAATGGGCAAGGAACTTGAAGATACTATCCGGTCTAAACTGACAAATGCTGTTCTTGGTCAGGTAATTTTAAAATTAAAACCCTTTGATTGTTCTTGCAAATTTGCTATTAGAAAAATAATATTTTTACATACGATTAGTTACATTTAATATAACATTGTCACAAAACCCAAGTGTATTTAACTAGAATTGTTGGAACCTATTTACTGGGTCTAAATATTTAGATAAATAATTGAAGTTTGGCTTCCAATATATGATGTAACTCTGTAATAACAATAACGAATCAATTATTAATAACACAGAAACACGAGTAGTTTAACTGAATTAAGTTTAGCTGAATAGTAAAGTCTTTGGTCGTTTGAAGTAAAAAAAAAAAGATATAGTAAAATGTAGTTGAAATATTGATCACCTACAATATACCGAAGTAATTGATTAATTAAACCTCAAATAAAAAAGCATAATTTACTGTTATTTTAAATTGTATTACAAGCAGGTTGTAAATATTTTATGAAACACAAAACAGGACCACTTCATTCTAGCCCGCTAAAAGTGCATTTATATCCTATTTTATATTTCCACGAAATACTAAAAAATTTCCAAATTTGTAGTAAAAATAAAAGAAATGTAATAAAAACTTTTCAATCAAGATAAAAAAAAATGTAAAAAGTATATAACTATAATTTTATGGTATGTAGGGTTATGGAATGACGGAGGCAGGACCAGTTCTAGCAATGTGTTTGGCATTTGCAAAAGAACCTTTCAAGATTAAGTCCGGGGCTTGCGGTTCTGTTGTCCGAAACGCCGAAATGAAGATTGTTGACCCGGAATCTGGTCACTCTTTGCCCCGAAATCAAGCAGGAGAAATTTGCATTAGGGGTCAACAAATCATGAAAGGTATTTATTCACATATGTATTTTTTTATTTTTTTTATTAAATATGATTTTATTATTATTATTATTTATTTATATCTTCACATTTTCAAGGTTTGATAAGTTGGCCAGCTAATTACCTTTGCAGCAATTTAATTAATTACTTTTATATTAAAGGAGGCCTAATTAATATTTCTTGCACGTTATATATACATATATAGTAAAAAATTTTGTTGACTTTATATGGTTAGAAGCCTGAGCTTTAGTTGGTTTGTTTATCATCATAAATTAAAATCATTAAAATAAGGTGTTAGATATTTCAAATAAATAAATTAACATAAGTACTCAGTCTAATTGATAAATACTTATGAAGTCTGAATGATTGAGTTTATTTTGTTTCATAAAACATTTTGATAGCTCACTTTTTAATTTTACTAATAAATACCAAATATCTAAGAAGATATAAATTTCGTTCTAGATTTAGGCTATGTTGTCTTCAACTATAATTTAATTAAATTTCATTCAGTTAATTTCAATTCAGTTAAGTTCAGTTCAGTTAAGTTCAGTTAAGTTAAGTGCAGTTCAGTTAAGTTCATGTGTAGTTATAAATTTACACTAAATTAAATTTAGTTAAATTCAGTTAAGTTCAATTCAACTTTCGGAAGTTGGAGAGAATATGACTTTAGTCAAGTTAAAATACAAAAACTTCAAATAAAATTTTTTTTATTTAACTGATGGGAAGAAAATATATACAATAAAATAAGTTTCGTAGACATTTTTAAATGAAATACTAACAAATAAACAGTTTTTTTTTTTTTTTTTTAATTATTAAGATGCTTTATGTGGCAACAGATAAAAGTTCCACGTATCGTCAATCTGAAATTGAATTGGTTACCACATAATGTGTTGATTTTACTATTTTCGTCCTCTACGCATTGAATGCGATTAAATCAATGAATGAATCTTACAAATAAAATTGGTTAGTTTATTATGTGGCAGAAAATGGCCTTCAATTATTGCAACTTGTCTAATAATTATTTCCAAATTTATTAGTCTTAATTTTTGGTAGACCTCTTGGTAGAGCCTCCGCTTATAATTTGATACGTTAATCGAGTCAGGATAATATTTCATCGGTTTTTGATTAAAATATCACACAAGTTGAGAATAATTCATATTTTAAAATTTTGAGTTGAGTTTTGGTTGGGTTTACGATTATTTTCACCTTAATTTACAATTTATTTTTTAAATTTTTTTTTTAAATGGATTAAATATGAATAAATAATATTTTTTTATTTAAGAATGTCTATATAATTTTTGGCAATTTTATATTGACACACACTCATTTTTAATTTATAATCTCCACATTTCATCTTTGTGTAGTTAGATCTCCACTAGATGAAAACAAGATGCGGAGTGGAGATTTCATAGTATTAATGGGTGTAAAATAAATAATGTCAATGTAGAATTTCTGTATAATTTTTTACTTGAATTATTTAATACATTGTATAGATTATTTTATTTAAGTTCAAAATTGTAATGGATAAAATCAAAAAACTTAAAACAATTATTTAAATTATATATATTATATAAAAAATTAATAAATATGATATATAAATTTATATTTATATAAATAATTATTTAACGAGCCGAGTTCGGGTTAAATTTTGGTATTTATATAAAATCCAAGACTTGCCCATAAATTTTTTGGTTTTAATAGGTTCTGGCTAGGCTATATGAAAAACTCAAATCATAATAACGTATTCAGATAGGGCCTGGTGAGTATCTCATCACTTGAACAAATCTAGTTATTACTTGACCTATTAATTCTAGTTAAGATCATACAAAAAATTTAAAGTTAGTTTTTGTAATGCTACTCCAAGCCCATTCCTTTTAAGATACAAAATTAATTATTATTATATAGAGTCACAATATAATGCATTTTCTTGAATATAATAATTATTTTAACTTTTTACAAAGTTTCTATTACAATCCACCATCACAATTAAACACTTAATTTTATATCACCAATTCAACGATGATGTGGACTAAAAAAATAATTCTATATCATCATTAAATGCACATTTCCAATCCTAATTTGCTTATCTTCATATAATTTATAGTCATTCTGATTTGATAGTGTTACCCAAAACTTGCTTGTTTTTTCTTGTACAAGTTATCTAGCATGTGAATTGTGATGTGACACAACTTTTAAGGAAATAAAACTGGAGATTTTAGAATTCAATAAAATAGTTGGAGTATTATTAGCTCTGCTTTTAGTTTACATATTGGATAAAATTTGTGTGATGCTAATACATGTAAGGTTCTGTTCTCTTCAATTTCTGAAACCTAAACTGAACTAAACTTAACTTAACTTAACTTAACTTAACTTAATAGACCTGAACTGAACTTAACTGAATTGAACTGAACTAAATTTAACTGAACTGAACTTAATGAACCTGAACTTAATAATAAATATATTAATTATTAAAATAATAGTAAAATCCACTAAATATAAAAATAAATAAATTATTAATAATCATTACAAATAATATTATTAATAACTATCAATATAAAATAATTAATAAAAAAATTTTAATACCATTAATAATAAAAAAATTTATAATACGTAAATTCATTTAATTAAAATTTTGTTATTCAAACAATAATTATTGTTACAATTACACGTGAGCTAATAATAATTATTATAATATATTGTAGTTTGGATTTAAATTATTACTTATTATTGGATTAAAAAAATGTGATAGTTGTTTTAATCAATAACTATTTTTATTTTATTATTCCATATCACATTTTCTAATTAATTAATACTATGATTATAAATAAAAATATTATTATATTATAGTTACATTAATACTATTATTATATCAATAATACTAATAATTATCACTGTTTAAAAATTATTTTTACTATATTTATAATCAATATTAACTACATTAAATAATAATTATTTTTCTATATTAGTATTTTTATCATTGTTCTTCTTTTTATTATTATTAATATTAATTTTTATTAAAGATTAATCAGAATAATCATTATTAAAATTAAAATTTACGGACCTGAACTGAACTTAATAGACCTGAACTGAACTTAACTGAACTTAATGGACCTAAACTGAACTGAACTTAACTGAATCAAATTGAAGGTGAAGAGAACAGGGCCTAAGTAAGATAAAAAAAAATTGTCCAATTATAAGATTAACACTATAAAAAACAACAGAATAATAGATTAGCAATTCGTTATAGTTTATACAACTAAAATGTATATATTGATGTTATGGTTAAAGGGGTAATAATGTAATTAACAAAAAATGAGCAGGTTATCTGAATGACCCAAAGTCAACAGAGAGTGCAATAGACCAAGAGGGATGGTTACATACAGGTGATATGGGATTCATGGATGATGATGATGAGCTATTCATCGTTGATCGCTTGAAAGAATTGATTAAATACAATGGTTTCCAAGTTGCCCCTGCTGAGCTCGAAGCTTTGTTAATTACTCATCCTGCCATTTCCGATGCTGCGGTTGTACCGTAAGAATCATACACCCACTCTTAATTTCCTTTATTTAAATTAGGCCAAATGCATCAAGACATACCTGAAGTTGGTTCAAAAAACCCGATGCCACCTTCAACTTTTAAAAGGACCAGCTATCCCCCTCAACTTGGCAGAAAGGACCGGTTACCCCCCTTAACTTGGCAAAAATGCACCAGTTTGCCCATTCAATGACACGTGTCAACTTCTAGTTAAAGAGAGAAAAATCAGAAAAATGATATCTTTGAAAAGTCAAGCCAACCAGATTCTGACACGTGGCATTAAGAGGGGGCTAACTGGTACATTTTTACCAAGTTGAGGGGGTAACCGGTCCTTTTTACCAAGTTGAGGGGCGTAACTGATCCTTTTGAAAGTTGAGGATGACATCGGGTTTTCTGAGCCAACTTCAGGGGGGGTCTTGATGTATTAGGCCTTTAAATTATGATTTTTTAAGAAGTTGCCCATTGAATATACATTCACGTCGCTGTGAGAAGTGCATCGATTAAGGTTCTGTTCTTTTCAACTGAAACTGTGCTCATTAAAACTGAACTGAACTGAATTGAAGCTAACATACTGAAACTGAACATGTTGAATCTGAACTGAAACTTATTATTCTAAAATTGAAAATACTGAAACTTAATTGAATAATAATTATTTATATCAATAATAACAACATTACCTTTTAAATTTATAATATTATTATTTTTTCATTAATTTTATTATGATATTTTATTGGATCCTTAGCTTTTTTAGTATTAACAAAAACCACACTTTGTAATATTATTTTAGGACAAATGTAATGTAATTAAAAATACTACAAAATGAAAAAAGTAATTAAGTTAGTAATGCGAAATTTTATGTATAACAAATTTGGGAGATGAACTAAAGCAATATCCAACATGTCGATGGGGATAGTGAAAATGATGACATGGACGAAGTTGAATTAGAAAAAGTAACCTAACAATGAATTATAATATTATAATATTTCTCAATTTTATTGTTAGTAATGCAGAATTCTAATGTACAACAAATTTGGGGATGAACTAAAGCAATATCCAACATGTCGATGAGGATAGTGAAATTGACGACATGAATGTAGATTAAATTAGAAAAATTAACCTAAACATGAATTATAATATTCTAATATTTCTCAATTATATTGTAATGAATATGTTTTTTAATACTTTATAAATTAATTATTTGTTTATTTATTTATTATCAAACAAGGTTATTCGCTATTAACAATAATAAATAATCAAATTTTAACGTACTATTAATAATATTCTTAAATAATTTTTATTACTTACTATTTATTTTATTTATGATTAATATTTTTATTTTATTTTCTCATTCTAATAATATATATATATATATATGTGTGTGTGTGTGTGTGTGTGTGTGTGTGTGTGTGTGTGTGTGTGTGTGTGTGTGTGAGAAGACCAATTCCGTGTATGCGGTTAAGCAAGCCCTGCCGTGTGTGTGTGTGTGTGTGTGTGTGAATTTATAATTACTTTAATTATATTTACAATAATATATAAACTTAAACTTAAACGAAACTGAAACTGAAACTGAACTGAACTGAACTAAATGGGTTGTTGAATAAGTTAAAAAGAACAGAGCCTAAGTTTTACTTACATGATATTAGTTTATCTATTTAATTATATATTAAGTAATGACAAATTTAGACTTGTTTGTGGCTCTAGTTCGAGCCCGTTTTTATGAATTGAGTTTAAACACTTATTTTTCTATTAAACCTGACTGAGCTTACTCAAACTCGAAATTTTATAACTCGTAGTTGATTTTTGTATAATAAGTCAGGTTCGGCTCGATGAAAAAAATATTTATTTTATTTTATAATTGTTTTGAATTTTGTATATAATTAGTCTCATTAACAAATTATACTATGTTGTAGGGGTTACTGGTAGGGGAGAGTAAAAGACCAAAAAAACCGAATCGAACCGGAGAACCGGACCGGACCGGACCGAACCGAACCGAACTAATTTGGTTCGGTTCTTGGTTCATATATGTGAATAATTTGGTTTTCGGTTCGGTTCTTGGTTTTTGAAAAAAAAACCGAATAAACCGAGAACCGAACCGAATTAAAATCATATATAAATTAATGTATTTTAGTTCAGATACAATGATTTGTCAATTTGTCTTTGGACCAATACTTTTAGTTTATGTAATTTATTAATTTATAGGATGATGCTCTTAAGTTTCATTGGATGGTTGCATTTGATTCTTATATTATATTTTGAAATTAACATTAGATAATATCTAGAGAGCAAACTTGGTAGTGGGTACTGATTCTTGAATGTAGTTTGATTTGTTGCATTTAACCATTTGTTTCGGTCTATAGAAATATAGATTGTTTATTGATTGAATTTATATTACTAGTTTAATTAGTTCATGTTTTAGAAATTTTTTTTGGAATGGATTATTTTATCTTATAATTTGGTTTTTGACTAAACCAAACCGGACCGAACCGAAATATTTAGGTTCGGTCCGGACCGAATCGAATTCTATTCGGTTCGGTATTTGGTTCCTAAAATTTTAATTATTTGATTCTTGGTTTATTTGATTCGGTTCGGTTCTTGGACCGAACCGACCAATGCTCAGAGAGCAAAATATTGAAGAATTTTAAAAGGAATGAATGGATAGTCATCCATAAGAATTTAAGAGAATGGAATAATTTGAAAATTTTATATTTGAAAAAATGAGATGAAATTTTAATGAAAGAAATTAAATTTATGTGAATAAATTATCACACCAAATTCCACCAAATCATGAAATATAATATTTAAAGTAACATTAATTGATTCCCCAATCAAAAAATATAATATTTTAATAATAATTAATTTCTCTTTTCTATATTTTAATTAAAATTGTAGGAGAGAAATTAATTATTATTAAAATATAATAAAAAGGAATGGGCATCCATTAAAACTTTTTGCAAACAAATGAGAATTTATTTTCTTTCCATTACTCTCCCCCTCTTTGAGCCTCCTTCCAACCAAAGCCTTAGCAGAGCAGCGAAGAAAGGAGAAAAGAAGATGTCAAAGTCAGATGCAGTTGCGAATGGATTAGCTGGAGCAGGTGGCGGTATCATCGCCCAGATCATCACTTATCCTCTTCAGACTGTATTCTCCTTTTCCTCCATTTTCTTCTTCTTTCAACTTCTTCCGTCTCCCGTTTCTAATTTTATCTTACAACTCCAGGTTAATACGCGCCAGCAAACGGAGAGACTAACCAAGAAGAATTACAACAATGAACTCGTCGATTTTTCTCCTAAACGCCCTTCCACTAGCACACTTCGACAAATTGTTCAGGTATTACCAATGGATTTTATCTCTCTTCTTCATAATCAATCTGGTCAACGAATTGTGCCTTATTTGTAGGTCATTAAAAGCGAAGGCTGGGGTGGACTTTACAGTGGCCTCAAACCTTCTCTGCTTGGAACTGCGGCTTCTCAGGTCAATTTTTCAACTCATGTCTTCACTTTTCTTCATTTCACATAATTTTCCTCGTTCATTCAACATATTTATACTTATGCATTTATTTTTGCAATCAATTCAGCAAAACCAGATATTACCAGGATTTTTTCAATATTGATTTTTTGGCATCTGTTTGTTCTTTGATAAGTTCTGAATCTTGAGATCTTCTTTTGCATTTTGCCAGGGCATCTATTACTACTTCTATCAAGTTTTCAAAAACAGAGCTGAGACCATTGCAGCTGCACGTAAAGCCAAAGGTCTAGGAGATGGCAGTGTTGGCATGTTCTCTTGGCTTGTTGTGGCTGCGATAGCTGGGTGTGTATTTTATTTACCACTGAATTTTGTAATGAACACATGTATTATCATAGCTGAGCCATTATCAAATTTGGTTAGATTATGGTCTATCGATCATGTATAGTTTAGTAACCATACTGCTAGTTTTAGGTGTCTTAATAATACTCTTACCTAGAGTTTTTTTCTTGCAGGTCGTTGAACGTATTATTTACAATTCCAATATGGG
This sequence comes from Euphorbia schlechtendalii, assembly GCA_949673415.1. Taxonomy (NCBI): domain Eukaryota; kingdom Viridiplantae; phylum Streptophyta; class Magnoliopsida; order Malpighiales; family Euphorbiaceae; genus Euphorbia; species Euphorbia schlechtendalii. Next base: position 24,951 of record CATIWQ010560090.1, on the reverse strand, counting down.
TCCTTGTGACTCGAATGCAGGTATTTCGCTGGATATTTCATGATAACAACTAGTACTTAATCAGACTTAATTTTGTCGTTTCTCATGATTTTATACAATTTTATATTACAATAGTCGCATGGCTACTCGCTCATTTGATAATGTGGATTCATGAAGGCAATTCACTTAAATGCAGCAATATAAGATAACTCCTCCCACCCTTGAATATACAGCGCTTGGAAAACACCTAAAAAGCAATGAAATATGATACAGGCACAGCTACCTACTTAGTTAAGGTTGGGAGTCATCATGGTGTTTGTTTTGTAACATCTGTATATATCATCATTTTCCCTGTTCAACCATTTTATGCAGGCATCAGGGCATCTTTATCAGAACTAAAACATCTCGCAATAGTTGTATCATCCTCATAATCATCGCACACAAATGGGCTAGAATGAGTTCATAGTCTTTAAATTTTTCTTAATCATTACCTCCATTCAACAATTTGACTCTTCTTCATTGTTTTAAAATGCGCTAGGTGCTAGGCGGTAGCTAGGTGCAAGTAGTGCGTGGGCGGAGCCTAGGCGGCGCCTAGGCAGATTATGTATAAGTAGTGGCAAGCCTTCAAAAAGTATTTGTTGATTAATAAATACTCTAATATTAATCATATTAAATTTTCTAAAGCGAATTGTAATTGTTTATACATATTTTAATACAAGAAAGAGTAAAACTTTTTGATAAATATTTCAAGTTCTTAAAAATCATGTCTAGGTGCCGCCTGAGCGCCGATTTTTTAAAACACAACGCCCGCCTAGAGCCGCTTTGCCCGCCTAGCCCGCATAGAGCCGCCTAGTCAGTCAATCCGCCTAGGGAAAATTGCAGCGGTGTTCTTAAAAATCCTGCCTAGGCAGCCGCCTAGGCGTATTTTTAAAACACTGCTCTTCTAAAATATTAAGCTAATTTTTTTCGGACTCCAGGGAAGATTGTACCTGACAGTATGTATTATTTGTAGACACATACACAAGCAGAAAGAAAAATAGTGGAGGGAAAGAAAGAAGGTATATTGATGGAAGCTTCTGAAAGTGGCTTGACAGGTTCAGCTTTACAGCATAAATTGGATGAGCTTGATTTGATAAAGCCTCACCCGTATGGAACTTTTCATGCGGTAATTTTATCTCATATTGTCCTTGATGATATTGTGACATTGTCCATGAATTTTTTTTATGTAAAATACGTACACAATATAATACAAACATTTATTAATGAAGTGAACTATTTTGGCGTATAATTTTTTATCCATCACATGTAGTGAGTTTTGATGCTTGAGTTTGCGTTTAAGCTAATTTAATTTCTCATTGCGTAAAGGCATCTGAAGTCTATAATGAAGCTGGAATCACTGGATTTTGGAAAGGCATCATCCCTACACTTGTTATGGTTAGTTGCATTTGGGTTATTTTTATTAGGCCCAATGCATCACCTACTCCTTCAACATGTCCAACTTCGCAAATTGCCTCTTGAACTTTGAAAAGGTCCACGTGTCTCCCTTACCTTAAAAAAATTGCACTAGTTTGCCCACTAAAAGCCACATATCAGCTTCTGGTTGGAGAGAGAAATATAAGGAGAATTGCATCTTTGAAAAGTCAAACCAACCAGAAGCTAAAATGTGTCGTTGAGGGAGCAAACTAGTGCACTTTTTGATAGATAAGGAGCTACGGGAACCTTTTCAAAATTCAAGGTGCAGTAGGTGAAATGAGACAAGTTAAGGAAGCTGGTGATACGTTTGGCCTTATTATTATAATGTTAATGGGAAACTAGTTATTCCCCTTGTGACTTAGGATTTGGATGATAGGTGTGCAATCCGTCCATCCAGTTTATGATTTACGAAACTTCTTTAAAGCACCTTAGGAAAAAACGATCCGCAAACTTGCAGGGGGATAAAAATGTATCTGCTCTAGAGGTACATAAACTACTTTTGGTGTTTCAGAATTAGTACCTCTTGTTTCGCCATGTCACTCTCTGGCCAATATTTGGCTTTGTGGTGCACCTGTTGAATATTCTCTTGTTTATATGAAGGTCTTCTTACTTGGGGCTGTGGCAAAACTTGGAGCAACTGTTTCAACATACCCCTTGTTGGTTGTCAAGGTAAGTCGAATTAATAATTGATCCAAAATACTATAATCAGCAGTCATTACATACTACTCCACAAAATTATTGCCATCTTCTCCAGTTTATCTTTTAAATAATAGTGAGTTATGTGGTCAGTGGTATTGACGTACTAAATATTTCAAAGATAAATCAAGCCATCTTGATCTGCAATAACTGAAACATTAATGGCCTGTGCGTTGGCTAGAGCTTTTTAGCATCAGCAGGCAGATACATAATCTGTATTTCTTGCATGCTTTGTGATATACATATAAGAACCAGTTTAGCAGCCTGGTTATTACTTTGAAAAACACAGATGCATGACAAAGTGGTTCACATGTAGTCTTCAAATACATTCTATACGACTTTATGGTGTTTCTCTATTTGCAGTCGAGGCTTCAAGCAAAACAGGAGATTGGGGGAAGTAATTCGTTGAGATACTCAGGTTTGCTGTTAGATAGATACCTTATGCTAGCATAGATCTAGTAGCCATATTTCTTAGAAATTTATGAATGTTTGACCCCTTGTTTTGCACGCTGATAAAATATTTTAATGTCTTGTGGACATTACAATGATGAATGAGCTGAACGATCAGGGTATACTTAAGCTCTCTCCTTTCAAAATCTCCAGTCCCACCTACCAAGATTCAACCTTGTCACTTACCTGGTTGTTACTTATTTGTATGAAATCTTAATTAGATTAAGCCATTAGAATTGATTCTTAGTTATGTTGATTTGTCTTCTAGTGTGGGTTGTTACATATATGCTCTGATTGTAGAGAAAATACCAAATTTACGAAAGGAATATTAAAATATCTTATGTTTCTCCCTACAATTATCTTCACTCTTCGATACTATTTTCTCTATTCTTATCCTAAATTCCTTGAATATCTATCTTCTACCAGTTCTTATCTCTAAATTTACCCTAATCTGTTTCCAACCTCTCTGAACCCTGTTTATCTATAAACAGAAGATTTGAGAAGGTGATTGGGATAAGATCAGAAAAACAGAATATTGAAGAGAGTAAAGATACCTGTAGGGAGGAACATATAATATTTTGATATTCAATTCATTGATTTCTTCTCTCTATACAACCAGCCCTAATGGCTCTCTGGGGATGACAATAACCTAATTAATAATGTCATACTAATAAGTAATAACCAGGTATGCGACACACCTATAATCTCTTCATGGATTTTTTTCGAAAAAGCTTACTAATGGCTTTTCTACTGGGGTTCCAAAGTTTGACCAGAATGAACCAAGGATTTAAGAGCTGTTATAGAACCATAACCACAAAATCTCATATCATTGTCTCATCCTTTAGTGGTGTGACTAGTGTCTTTATTTCTTTGGCTTTAGCATCTAGGATTCCACAAATATATTTCTTGTTACTTTTTACACAAGAATGTGACTGTATTTGATGAGATAAAATGATTGATTTATGAGTATAAACTCCAATATGTAGCAGTATTTCTAATATCGGAGACCCCATATTTTATTTCTCAATTTATGATTAAAAAAATTGGTTTTGTGATGGCAAAAATGCAGGTACTTTTGATGCGATAATTAAAATGATCCGTTATGAAGGCTTATCCAGCTTTTACAAGGGGATGGGCACAAAGATAGTACAAAGTGTTTTTGCAGCCTCAGTTCTTTTCATGATTAAGGAGGAACTTGTTAAGGCTTACACATTGTTGGCAGATAAGAGCAAGAAAGTTATATTGAAATTAAGAAATTAATTGTCTGTCTGTATCATAGTAACTGTACGATTTTTGAACTTGCCAAATATTTTATACTTATACCCCATGAAGACATATACTAAATAATCATCCAATTTATTCGGTTCTATAGTTGACCTGTTTAAGGCTGGAATTTTTTTGCATAACTTTATTTTAAGTTACATACTTTATAGTAATTGTGAGATATGAAAGCCAGCATTCAAATATTTCTCATTTGGTTGAGGGTTTCATATACGTATCCTTGATCACACAGTCAGTTGGTTTGTATTTTTCTTATTGTATTATGCTTTTTCGCTGGATGAAGAATTCCACACTTAATAAATTCTGTAGATGAGCTTAAGTCTTATCATTGCAGCTCACAACCACTGATAATAAGGTTTGGTTATCCTGAAGGACCTAAACAAAGGATTGTCCTTCAGATTGCTAACGTGTGAAGAGGCTTACCTTATGTTAGAAGTGTATCAGTAACAAAACTGCACAGCTTGAATCAAAAGAGTATCAGTAACAAAACTGCACAGCTTGATTCAGACAAGATAAGTCAATTTTGTAGATAGAGTTGAAAGTAGTTTAAATTCAAGTGTAAGTCACTCTCCTCCAACTACGATATTTTTGTAGTGGCAAGTTCTGAAGCTTTTTAAATTTTTTTATTGGGAATGTATTTTCTTTTTTTTGTTTGACTTTACTTTCAAATAGTTGTTAAGAAGTAATTAACAGGTAGAATGCATGAACTTAACCCAGAATAAACAAACTTGACAATTTCAATAGCTTAGAAGTTTTTAAAATAATTGAGAAATCTTATACAAATCCTGATTATATACATATATTAATGGTTGAAAGCTCAATCGTGTATAAATAGGTTTAATCAAACAAGACAAAATTATAGACTCCTTAGAAAATTCTTACTCGTGAAAGTTTTTTTCTTTCCTCCTTTCACACATTTCTTTCTGCTTTCATCTTGATCTTAAATTACTATGAATATGTATAGGTGACTGTTCTGTGTCTTACTTTTTCTTCTTCTGACATAGCAACTCCTTGCAACTCCAAGATTTAAGCAATCCTCTGTTCAAAATTTTTAAAACAAGAAAAAGTAGTCAATAGTGCATGTACTTGTAGTTGACAAAGAAACACATATTTTTTTCTTACTCGTTATCTCCTTTGTTCTGAAAATAATGAACTTTAAGCACCTTGGAGGAGTCAATTTTGAGCTTTGAGTGTTTTCTAGTACTTCCTCGGTTAACCATTTTTTCATTTTCGAACATAATGTCTTGGCTGTAGGGCTCTACACTAGCATCATTCTGCTGAAAAGAGGATAAGGACGAGCATTTGTGTTTAGGCTCTTCCCTTCTCATAAAATGGGCTGTATCCTCTGAAAATTGATCCTTTCGCAAATAATTGGATGTGGTACCTGCATAGCTTATCAAGCGACTCTCCTCTTTCACAGTTCCAGAATCGGTTAATGATTTGGTACGCATCACTGTTTCTATGGCTTTATTTCCTTGGGATGTGAATGTTTTATCTCTTAAGCCGGTACGGAGTTGAATTTCAACAGACGAAGGACCTGATGCATTTTCTTTATTCCGATGCATTGTTGCCCCAGGGTTTGCATTGTCTTCAGGAAGAAACTGCTGCACTTTGGGTTTATTGCATTCCAATCGGTGGCAATTTTCTGTTATTTCCAAGTCAAAAGGTTCTGAGCTGATATTCACCTCAACGGAGCATCCAATGGCAATTCCTAAAGCGTCTAATATGCTTTTTTCATATGTCTGTGCTGCCTTCTTGTCTTGAGTTTGATTGAACGTCAGATGCACAATAGCATTGGCTGTTTCAAGCAAAAATTCAACTTTGCTATAGCTTTAAGTATAATCTAATTAGGGATGCAAGCTTTGCATGACTGGACAAGAATTCTTTCGTATCTCTGTTTCGTATTCTTTGAAGGATGTTCAGCCAGATCTCCCACATCTGTCATAGAAGCTAAGTTGAACTCTCTCTTATCTCCATTTCCCTTGCATCTACCTGTCTTTTCCATGCCCTTGTTGCTTGTCTCTAATCCTCTATTGTCTTGCACACCAGTTCCATCCTCAGACATGCTTATGCTGTGGGATATTGTCGAGTTGCCTGCAAGCAGTTTGCAAGTTCTTTGCAGCATTCTTCCTTAAGTCGACCTTTTTCCAGTTTACATAAAATTCTTATTACGGTCCAAAGCTGAGAAGGTGACCTAAGGGTAATGACATCCTGTTGCGGAAGGAAACTGTTTCATCAGAAAAAATTAGCGAAGCAATCTGTAGAAGAGCCGCGTATAACCATGTAACATGGTCAGAGGATGATCTGGGTTTGTTTTCTGCTTCAAGTAATACTTTTAAGGCATAGCATAAGCTTCGAGATGGTGTATCTGCTACAAATTTAGCTCAGAGAATCAGTTGATGTAAATAAACAGGATAATAACACTTGGAAGTTTATTTTTTTTGTCATAACGAGTTGTGATTTGTGTAGCGGTTCCTGAGTTTTGGGAGGAACATCAAAATCTGAGGGATTAGGACCAGTGCCGGTAAGAATATCTGCGATGAGAGACGCCAACTGGAGTACAATGGCTTCAGCTTCAACCCCTCTGGCCACCAATTCCCTTGCAGTTATAATTGTCAGCTTAGTGTCTCGAAATTGCTGACGTGTGCAGGCTAATGAGTTGGTTCTTGGGAACAAGACCTAGCTAATTGTGAAAGAAAGAGGAAAATCATTCTTCAGATAAAATAAATGCATTGGAGGAAGATTGTCCATATATTTACAATTTCAATGTTTGTCAATACAGAGAAAAGAGGGGACAATTGCACCTACTAGCTGTTGGACCATTAAACTGGTGACCAAAAGAAAGACTTGTTAAGGCCCGGAGAGATGCCACGTGTCAGCATCACAGTGCCCGCCTCGAAAAAAATATCTCGAAACTTCGGAAAATTTCATAAAAAATTATCATTAAATTCTAAAAGTATGAAAACGGGGTAAGATGAATTTTAGGACAAAAAAAGTCGGATCTCTAACTTTCCTTATTATGGGGTGATCCTTGACCCCCATTCCTCTGGGATAATTACCTCAAGAGGGTGGGGGATCATCAGGGATTAGCTCACCCCAACCCTGAGCGAGGGGTGGAGATAATCGAATTCTTTTTATTCTTCCCGTTCGGGGCGAGAAGAATAAAGGGGTTCGATTATCTCACAAACCCCAATCTCTTGTAAGGGGGTGGGGATCGCTTTTTTTTTAAAATTTTTTTGAGTAAAATCATAAATTATTTTAAGTTTAAATGCATAATTACCTTTTTTAACATGGTAATAAAAGTGGAAAGGATCGATCAAAGGTAAAAACACATTCATAATGAGATGGATTGGAATGTTGCTCGTGCTAGCATTTCAAGTTTTTGTAGTAAATGTGCTATGTCCGACCATAATGCTAGAATTTGTAACAGAGAATGCTCACTTGACGTTGGTTTTTCATAATGATGTAGTTGTGTTTTATCTAAATGAAAATATATTTATAATCTGCCTGAAAATACAAACTGAGTTGAAATGCTTAGCATTAATATAAGGTGAAATCCAAAATCAAATGTTTAAAATTTCTCCTATCTACAATGGCAAGTTAACTATCTAACATAATTATATAAAGTGGCAGTAATAATATTTGAAATAAAAATGATGGCCTATCTATACTTCAATTATTTCACAAAACAAGAACACAACATATGTTGATAAATTTGGTCAACAATGAGTCAATTACCGATGACTCAAAATAAAAAAAATACTCTAATGACTCTGATGGCAAAGTTGTAAATTTCAAAAAGTCAAATCTACTTTTTAATACCCTATCACTAAAACTAAATAAATATTTAAGTTTGATTGAAATTTAAAAACTCAGCCAGCATTAAGGTGCATCCTAATTTACGTAGGAAAAAGATTAAGATTCTGTTTGATTGCTCATTAAAAAGATTTTTTTTTGTTGTTTGAAAAGGACACTAGAAAATATATAAATTTAAATAAAATTTATTTAAAGATTTTATTTTAGCTCATTTCTAATTTTGAGAAAATCTGGTGTAGAGTTCTCATATTGTAAAAGGAAGTGTTGTAAGGTGATTGCTTTTGAGTGCATGCTGGATTTTGTTGTTTGTACTCACATAATTCTCTACCTATACTATCTGTCATGGTTGATTTTTTTTATACCATGAGAAGTCATTTTTTTCTTTTGTTTTGTAGAGTTATATGTAGTAACTCTCTTATATAGTTACTTAGTTAATATTAGTACATGTAACTATATTAATAGTTGAGTGGACTTATACATTTAAATTGAGATATGTATGGAATACTGAAAGTCTATCAATGAAAATATATGAATTTAATTAATATGCATGATTAATACTTACTAATTAAATTCATGTATTTCATAAAATATTCATATTATGAAGATATAAATTACATGCTCTATAAATTAATAATTATTAATTTACACGATTAATTAATACTTTATTAAATTAATAAAATTTCATGGATCTAACATTATTAATTTATAAATAAAGTAATAAATTGTTAAAAACAAATTAAGGAAATTACCCTCCCAAATAACGTAAAATAGCCAATTTCAGGTCACAATACACCCATTGTTTCTCTACATATCGCTCTATCAACAGAAGGTAAGCGGCGGCGAAAGCGAAGACTATACAGTCTCTTTGCCTCTTCTACAGCTTCGCTTTCTCCGATCTTCTAGTCTGGTAATTTCGTTTTTCAATTCACTTATTATGTTTCAGTTGCCATTTTTTTTTTTATTTCTTTGTATTTCTTTTTTTGCCCTTAGATCCTACTTTTGCGTCTTACTGTTGTGTTTGATTGCCTTCTTGGGTGCTTAATGTATGCTTGTAGTTTCTATATGTGTTGTGATTGAGGTATAAGCTTGATTTGGAGCTCCATTTTATGTATACTGTGTGAAACCTATGATTTATCGATCTGTTGTGATCTGCTAAATAGGTCGGCCTAGCCCACTCATTTTAGGGTTTCTGAAGGAAACTTGGGCATTGGAAAACCTGTCATTTGAATTTTTTGATTGATGAATTTGTATGTCCTTAGGTTTGATTTGTGGAATTCATGGCGTCCAAGTTGTATCAGTTGCAGTCCAAAGCTTGTCAAGCGACACAGTTTGTGGCCAAGCATGGAACCTCTTATTACAAGCAGTTGTTGGAGCAAAATAAGCAATATATTCAGGACCCTCCCACTATCGAGAAGTGCAGTGAGTTGTCAAAGCAATTGTTCTACACTCGCCTTGCTAGGTTAATTTCCCATACCTTGTTTAAATTTGCAGTTTGATTATTCATTATGACTATTCTTCTTTATTACCACAGATTTTACTTTCAATTTGTCAATAACAACTGTTTTTTTGTGTCAAGACAACTGATATACTTGTGTAAAGTGTAAATAATACCTGTATGCGTGTTGTCTTTGGTTGATTCTTAGAATGGTAGAATAGATCAGCTACTTTTGTGCTAAATGCGTATGTTAATCTTTCAATATCTCAATGTGTAAAGCTTTCCTTTGTCTCCTGTAAGATTTGAAGCTTGTTCATGACGAAAGAACATCATGGTATTCGTATGTTTATTTTTCTCTTAATTTTGTGAAGAAGAAATATCTGAATTTATTGGAAATTTCTTCTGTTTTTGCCTCATCTTTTTATTATTATTGATTTTTTACCATATGTTTTTGTATTATTGAAGTTGTGCATTACTAGCTCTAGCATGCTTGGTTGAAATTGGAAGGTATTTCCAGACAAAACAGCCTTCTTTTTTAGTTGACTGTTTTTATGTCTTATGTTAGATGATTACTGTACATCAATCTTTCATCTAAAAAAACCAACATAGCAATATAGCTACTTTAAAATAATTCAAAGGGTTGTTTCGCCTTCAGCATTCTTCATCTTCAAAACAATGCTTATGAAAAATAGTTATCATTTCTATAATATTTCTGTTCATGTTTCATAATTTGAGATGGAATATTCTATCAACTCTCAGAGGAAACTATTAACTATCTGTTTATGCTATTTTTCTTCCGAGTTTGCTTTTGGCTATTTTATATTTTGTAAAGGGTACTCCTAGCAGGCTATACATAATATAATTGTCCCTGTTGATTTACAATTGTTAAAGGTGAAGAAGACTAAGTTTTATGGTGAAGAAGACAAATCTTTCACTGGAATTTTTTGAATATACTGGAGTGAGGACTTGAGGATATAATATATCCGATTTACTAGTTTTGTTTTGCTTCTATAAATATCGCCTTTAACAATGTTCCAGTTTCACGTCCAGGTTGTGCTTATTCGACGTACCATTCAACATGAAAGTGTTTTCTGTTGTAAACATATCAATTGCATGATCTAGACAATTAGGTAGATTTCATATTATTTCATTGCCATCTAATGTGATCAAATACTATTGTCTATTTGAGTCTCGAAAGGTCATGAAAATCACAATTTTACACTTTGCTTTAAACCACAGTTTTTTCATTACAAGTCATTGGTAAGTTAATTTTGGAGTTGCATGTAGAAAGAAACTAGTCAGACATTCTATTGCTTTTTTATTACGAGTTTCTGAACATTTTTGTGTTTAAATGATTTGGTAACTTAGTTTTTTGCATTCTCAAGATCACACTTGAGGTTAATGGGAGCTTTCTTTTGTACATTCAAAGAGCATCAATGTGAAGCAACTTCATCATCTGTACCTATTATAAGCTGTCATTGAATATATATTTTTCTTTAACAGATTTTTTTGTGATGAGTTCCGTTTAAAAAGGCACTTATTAATGCTAGACTTATGCAACATATGCATATACATGTTATAATTTGATTCTTTTGGAAACTTTGTCACTAATGATGCTGATTTGATTATTGAAATTTGTTTTCTCGAATTATTTCCTATTGCCAGTATTCCTCATCGATATGAAGCATTCTGGAAGGAACTTGACTATGTAAAGAGTTTGTGGAAGAACAGGCAAGAAATGAAGGTTGAGAATCTCGGCATTGCTGCCTTGTTTGGGATGGAATGCTATGCTTGGTTTTGTGGTGGCGAGATTGTGGGAAGAGGATTCACTTTCACGGGTTACTACCCTTGAAAGGAAAATCTCATTTCGCGGGGTTTTAAACTTGTAAGATTCTGTTGTCATTTGCATGATTGGATTGCAAAATTTTTGTTTTTCTGCAAATTTTTGAAGCTGAGGAATCAGTTGGATTACTGTGATTGATCAATAATTTTTATATCTGAAGCGGCTTAGGATGTTACTGTAATTCCATTTAACTTTCCAGAAAGTCATAAATGACGGATAATGTTGCGAGTCGTCATTGGCTTGCCTCCTGAGTTGATAATCATTAATGTTTGATTTCTTTACTTAATAGTCCTCCAAGAAATAAATGATTAATATTATTTTATGTGGTTGAAAAATCTGTTGTATGCTGCGGCTTCTCACTCGAGCAAAGGTTTAATAGTCAAGGTTTCCACTCTTTGCTTTCATTGCAGTAAAATGTTTTGTACGAGCAGTCTTGTCATCTTATTGATTGTGCCGCATCTTATTTGTTGTAGTTTAATAGCGTAATTACTTAAATGTCAATTGGCGTGGAAATATAACTCTTCATGTTCATTCTGTTACATGAAGATGACCCTTCACTTTGTGCTTCAATTTGAAGAACCCCATCCTTTAAATAATATCTACTGTCCGCTGTAGTTGTTATATGTTGTTCATCTGTTTTTTTCCCAAAAATAGCAAGAAACAGTTGTGAATAAAGCATTCATAGCTGTCATTTGATGTTGAAAAAAATCAGCTGTCAAGTATTTTTTTTCCAGTTCTTCTATGCAATGTCATCTATACTTACCAATTCTTTCGTTAATGTTTCCTAGTTCCAACATTCATGTTCTTTTGACAAATTCTTTGTGATGTTTCATTAAATGTTTCTCCTTATTTTTCGACATGTGTAATGCAGGGGAGAGGAACCGAAAAAGTAAGAGTGGAAAATTAAGAAATGGCAAATTCTACGGTGTTGTTTTGGGTGAAGTTATCATTACTTTGTCCTTTTTAAACATTAAATCAAGGATGTGAAAATTAATCTAATGGTTACAAAATGCAAAATGATGATAATTTTGTCAGAGATAAAATCACCGTAGAAAACACCTTAAGAAATAAATTCAAGTTTAATTATTTATAGTAGATGAGATGGCTCGTTCAAATGATCATTTAAATTATTTTTAATAAAAAAATAAAAATTAACACAAATGATAATATTTTTGGTACTGTGCAATCTACAGCGAACAGTCTTACAAAAATTTTCAGAGTAACCAAGCCAATCGTAATACGCCACATCAATGACTGGTGAATTGGCAAATTGTCATTGGCCAGTCTCTCTCTGTTACACGCTTGCAAATAAGTATGTATGATGCAATTTGCTAAAGCGTCGTCGCTTTGACCTGCTGTGCAACACGGAGGAATTTAAGCACGAGCGGAAAGAGAAGAGCTGGGAAAACAGAATCCATTTGATATCAGTAGAGAGAATGCTGGATCGATCGATTCGTCCTGCTTCAACTCTCGCCACTGCGGCAGCTTTCACGTTTATCTTCCTTTTCCAGTTCATCGTTTCAGACTCCGCCAACAACGAATCTCAGGTCAAATCAAATCCCTTGTTTTTCTCTTTGCATCTCCGATTTCCTGTTAATCGCGCTTTTTTTTGAGAATACGATTCTGTTTTCTCTTCCAGGTGAGATGTAGCAAAACCTGTGTGGCGGAGAATTGCGATAGTAAGTCGTACAAAATCCCTGCTTCATTATCTTCACAATGTATTTCAAATTCATCGCGTGATTGTGTTTTTTTTCTTTGGTTTTTGTATGATGATGGAAATTAAGCCATTGGAATTAAATACGGGAAGTATTGTGGAGTTGGATGGAGCGGATGTCCTGGAGAGAAACCATGTGACGATCTGGATGCCTGTTGTCAGATTCACGATGACTGCGTTGATAAGAACGGTACGAAATGAATTTGTTGTTCCTTTCATTTTCTATGCAATTGTAAAGTTAATTATCAGCAACATATTTGTTTGATCATAAATGAGTTTGTTTTATTCCTTTTATTTTCTATGCAGTTATAAATAGAATGGAATTTGAAATTTCTAATAAGTCATCTTTCTGATCAACGTAAACAGAAGATGGGCAAACAATTATAACATCCTGAATATTGCTAAAGCACATAAGTACCTCCTTGGATTTGCCCAAATCGGGGGGAGGTTTTAGTTTGATGGTGGCAAAATAAAGCTATAAATTACACTAGCAAGACTTAGGAAGGTAATAATGTGTGTTTGAAAGCTCAGCGAGCATACATTTAGTATGGAAATATTATGTAGTCCGATATATGAAATGGTAGTAACTATCAATCACTTGTTCTTTTTTGTAGCAAGAAGAGATTAATGTTTTGGGAATAGTTCATTTTGTCAATAATATATAATATTTTCTTATATAGATTTTGTGAATGGTAATTCTATTTTTTAATTTGCAGGTTTGACAAATATAAAATGCCACGAGAAGTTCAAAAACTGCATAAGGAAAGTGAAGAAAACAGGGAAGGTGGGATTTTCTAGGAGTTGCCCTTACGAGAAAGCTATGCCTACTATGATTCAAGGTATGGATATGGCAATTATGTTTAGTCAGTTCGGTCAACCGAAGGATGAACTATGATTTTTAATTCCTTATAGAGTGCACCAACTGTGCCATTTAAGTCATTCTTTACTGGCATAACCAATTCTTTTAAAGAATTGTGGGCCTGTAGCATTCTTTGATTTCAATAGTTTTAAGTACTTGATACATTCATTGTAGAGTGCAGCCATTTCAATGTTTTGAAATTTGAAAACTGATGTGTTTATCAAGCCGGAGGCAATTCTGGTCCGTTTCTTGAACATATTTCTCTTTCGAACTTCTAAATTTTAAGCAGACCGCAAAAGTACATTTTCAGGCAATTGGTATGACCTGCTTATCTGTTTGATACATATGATTTACGATTTACTTATTTGATCAGTGCGCTATTGAATTTTTAGTCCTTATACGTAGATAGAATACCCTTTCGCCTTTTGATCTATTGAATTTTCTTCCATTTGTAATATCATAATATGAACTAGTGTTACCTTTTATTTTATTATCAACTATTCCAAGATGATAGCTTTTGGACATAGGTTAAGTAATTTCCTTATGATTTGGTGTTGCTGTGCGGTAACATTAAGAAACATAAAAATGCATTAGTTTAGGTTTGTCATTAAGAAACATAAAAATGCGTTGGTTTAGGCTTTCCCTACATTATTAATTATTTGATTTGTTATTGTATACGCATACTTCTCTATGTTATGCACACTTTTTTTACAAAGCAGTTATACTAAATCATTTTTCATAGTTTGATTACAAAATAATTACTTTGAAAGTTGACAAAACATAGTAAATACATATCTACTGAAAATCAAAGGTTCTAAATTTTGACGCATTCCGACAAATAACAAATAATGTGAAGAATGACTTTTTTCGGTACTACAAATTTATCATTACAAAATTTTGTGAAACAATTTAAAAATGCTTCAGTTTCTTATTTACTTATATATTGGAGAGTAAATTTATGACTTTTTTGGGTATATATCAGAAGTATTTTATTGAGATAATTATGTTCAAAATTTATTTTCCCCTCGTTACAAGCTCACTTATCATCGTTACATTAAATTATACATAACTCATATATTAATAAATATAGTTCAAAATAAAAGTTATTTAGTGAAAGAAAAAATTTTACCACAATCAACCTACATCACCAATCGATTACTATTAATTACATATTCTAATACGAATAAATTTTTTTTTCTTTTATTTGTAAAGGAGAGGCTGAGTTTAAATATTATTGGAAATTCTATGGTTACTTCACCATTTACAACCATTGAATTAAAGAAATGTAAATTGATCAGATAGTGCAAACATAAAATTTGATCTTTGTTTTATTGCTCCGTGAGACGCAAAATTTTTTTCAAAAAATCGTATCACAACACTATTCATCCCTTTAAATGAAAAAGAAGAAATTCCATTTTCTTTCCACCTGATCCAGTATTAATGAGCAACAAATAGCCCCACCTATACGATAACCAATAATGCATAATTCAAGGCAGGCACTTCCCTACTCAAAAACCAACTCAGCATCACAAAAACCTTTGTTCCCGGCAGTGTATTTCCCGATAAACTGGAAAACACCATCGAACACCACGGATTTTACCTAATAAGTAGCGTTCTCATGCTATAAAAGAAAATTTCAAAGATTCATTATAATTCATCACCAAGTCAAGAAAAGGTATTTCCAGATCCAGTTTGTATAACAGAAAACCACACTATTGTTTCCTTCCCCTTCCCTTCCTCCCAGGCTGTGCTTCTATTTGTTCTTTCCCTGTTACTTCTGACATGTCCGCTGAAAAAAGGAAATATAAACAAAAGGAATTATAAGCTTGATCTGTTTATGATACAACAAGATCGAAGAGTTTAACTTGTGTTTCGAGCGAATTGTTAAGTATTGAAAAATGCAGCTCATTTTAACACAAATAAGTAGAGTACCATCTGGCCCTCGAGACATCAGCGTGAAGAAAATGTTATTCAACTTCTCCATCTTCTTAGCATCCTGTGCCTGGTCTGTCTTGAACTTTAGACACTAAAAAGAAAGCAAAAGCAAAGAAACTGTTTAGAGAAGGAAAAAAAGATTCAGACATTCCAACATTTGGTTTGAAATTTCCAATTTAAGTTCAGAATAATACACCTTCAAATAAAAAAGGAAGTGAAAGGAAATAGAGATTTTGTAAGCCAGAGGTGGCAATATTATTGGATGCAAGTTGCAGCACAATTTCTAGGATGAAATTCAAGTCTACAACTACTTGTTTTTGTTGCTTGATTTTTGGGTCCATTTTCATGCTGGAAAATCGATGTGTTAAAAGCGTGAGGTACTCCTAAGGCCTTAAAACCTTAAATCATCTGAAGTGCTAGTCCAAGAGAACTGAGGCGCCACTTATATCCAAAGAAATTATCGAAAGTAATTCTTTCAAATCACATTTATTTTCCTTCTGTCTATAAAGATACTCATAATTCTATCTAATGTGTCCAGTTCTTTTTTGCTGGTTCATTGTCTGTAGTGTCAGTTTTCCAACACGTCTTCTGAACTTTTTCTTTCTTATCTGTTTCTTCACATTGAGTACATTAAGTTTGTTTTGGAATCTAAACTTTGTTTCAAAATGAACTAATCGTAATGATTTATGGTGTTGTTACCAAATCTTTTATCTGTTTCCAAGCAGTGTTTAAAAGATAAAATAACAACATCAGAATTGATGAATTTAGTGTTCATTTACCTTTGGTTGAATATTTATCTCAAGCCCCTTTAATTACTAAAGCTTCCTTTCTAAAATTACATTGAAAATTTTAAATAAACTAACTTGTATCCTGGGCGTGCCTTAGCTAGGCAAGCCCTTGGGCCTGATTTTGAGCATTGTCTTAGTAAGCGACCGTGACTCATTACTGCCGCTCCTAGCCTGGTCAGAGGCGCTGGTATTTCCATGGAAGAACTGCTTCTACTATCTTAACCGTGAAAAATGAAAAGACAATATCTTCAAATTCCATAATGCTATACATAAGGGAACCAGAATTTTCCAGATCATGCAGCCGGATAGGCAATGCAACAAAAAGGCTATAAAATAACAAAGAGGCATCAAAACACATAAAATATCTGTTCAATTTCTTACAAGAATAAGTATGGACAAAGTCCAGGTGGCAGTTTGTTATTGCACGACTTTTGTGTAGGGTAGAGGTAATCTTACAAGAATAAGTATGACCTCAAAGAAACAAATATTTAAAGTTTCAATATTTGGTGTTGCACCATGAAAACATGGTTTAGGCATGTTATTCTGATATAAGACTAATATTTCTTTCATAAGAAGAAAAATAGCTCAAGAACTGATGCACTTCTGTTAATTTCGTACACAGAAATTAACAAAAATCTAACGTTACACCTTTATTTGCTGAGCGTGACATCTCAACCAATAAGATACAAGAAAATCACATCACAAAAACCAACTCTACAGAGTTCAGCTGACTAACTCTGAGCATCATTTACAAATTCAATTTTCGATCAGTAACCATAAAAAGCTTAACAATCTTATCGGCAGAAATGGTCAATAAATCACAAACATTATACTAAACAAATAAATCTTAGCCAAAGATGACTCATTCTAGATTTACTTCAGCAAAGGCATGAACTAAAAGCAATACCTCTTTGTTATCAGTGACTTTGAGAACCAACTTTCCATCGCAGTGCCTATACTTCATCACATACCTCGTCTGCATCCATCCCCAATTCAATCATTGGAAGCAAGATTCAAAAATTTAGCCACACATCAATCAGATTCACAAATTAAAAGCTATATTGTTATAATGCTTCTATCTCAATTGTCTAACGAAATGCAATAGAGTCAGAAAAATGAACTTAAAACTAGAAATCGAAACTTAGGGTTCACATTCTTTTCAGATTAATTGAAACCACAACATCAATGCAACTGTACTGACCAATCATACGTTTACAGAAAACAACGTATAAGATTTGAAACTCTCCTCCCAAGCAAAGAGGAATTCAGTGAAAAAGGTAGGATAGAAGAACTCACGGAAGCAGGGTCAGTACGGAACATATGAACCGATCGTTCGACGAACTCATCCCATGTTGTTATGTAAACCATTTGAATAGAAAGTAGCAGCGCCGGTAATGGATGAGTATCCCTCTCCCTTGACCTTCAGACGATCGGAGCAGAGGTGGATCTGGTGGCCGGAGGACTATGTAAATGAACTGTTCCCTGGAGGGGTGTCTAGCAAAACATACAATTTGTTTGACAAACCAACTTATAAATCAATTCTAATTATAACCTCTTCGTATAATACGTTTGATAGGTAGTGTTTCTTGAATTCATTTTTTTTGGTTTAACGAGTAGAAGTGTTCGTCGGGCGGGTTGAGTTAGGTTTAGTGGGTGTTTTTACTAAAATCATTAATCCAAGACTTGTTAAGCTCGTATTTTAAAATTTCGGATTTAAACTGGGCTTATAAGATCATTCTTGTACTCGGCCCAAAACCATTAATATTTTTTGTTATAAATATTGCTAATAAACCAGATAGAAAAAAAGGAAAATTAGCAAAAATAAAATCACATTATTTCCTTGAAAATTATACTCATGACTTAAGTAAATTTCATCTCCTTCACTTGTAAGTTTGCTAACGAAATTTTAATTAGACTTTTCTCTCCCTCGTCGTTAACTTTCTTGTTTTTCTTTTTCCTCATTTTTGTAATTTAGTGTTCTTCGTAAGAATAATCAGCACATGTTACTTTTTTATCACTCACTACATGATTGTCTACTTCAAACATGGTTATTCGTTGCTACATAAGTCAATCTTAATAATTTTACAACTGGATTGTATTTCATCCGCTTTTAGACAAAACACATGTTAATCTTTCATGACGTCCATGTTTATTTCCGTAAAAGATCGTTTCAAATTTACAATTATGGTTGATTATATGGCGTAAGCAGAAATTCTCATAGTTGATCTTCGAAATAGTTAGTTGGAGGTTAAGAATATATAAGTTGTAGTATCTTTTTTTTTATTTTCAAGTTAAGTCTTGCCCAAGGGCATGTGTGTTTTTATGTTGTTTTAACTCTGGTAAATTGTTTTTAAAGTATTTTTTGATTTGTGTCTATCAATCAATCTACAAATTACGCTGCTCGAATGTTAGCTAGAGCAGCCGATTCTTCGATAAGTAGGGAGACTTGGTTTCATTTTTATACACCTTTTATTAGAGTTGTTATTGTCTCTGATTTAATATAATAGATTATATTTTTCAATATCAATTTCGGAAACTTTTTAATTTTTTTATGATATTTTAATTAAAAGTTATTAGCAATATTAAAAAATTTATCACTGAATGTGTAATACATTGTTCTCGACCAACCCACAATTTTTTTTGAGTCATTTTGCCAAAAAAAAAAAAAATCAGTGAAACCAATTTTTGAAGTACGCAAACAAAAATAATGGACCAATTGCTGAGTAACAAATGTCAAATGGAATCGCGAGTTATTTGAAGAGTGAATTGAAGCCTCCTTAGGACTTGTTGGTAACCTCAATTTATTTATGAATTTCAAGAGCACCATTAAATCTACCTTGACAGAAAATCCTCAAAGTCCAGCAGTGGTTTTGCAGGTGATTGTCCACAAGAAGTGATTTCCAAATGGAAGATGATATGTATAAGTTCGATATTAATCACGTTGAAGAACTGAGTTTGGGAAGTGGTACAAGCTTGAACTTCGGTAATTTGACTTGTGGCCTTTGAAATAGACCTGTTCGAGGGCCGGGCCCGGCCTGAACCCGCTTCAATGGGCCGGGCTTGGATACTCACTTTCTAAAAATACCTGGCCCGAGTCTGAACTTTTCAAAACCCGAAGATTTATGGGCCGGGCTTGGATTCTATACAAATACCCGAGCCCGGCATGACGAATAATTTTATTTATTTATTATATATTCATACATTAAATTTATAATTATTTTAAGATTTTATATTTGACAACATTAAATTTTTATACTTTATTACAATAAATGTTACTAAATATTAAAGATTTTAGGAAACAATGCAATAAAATCTAAACATATTTTGGCTTTTTTTATATTTTTTCTATTAATATAATAAAAAAATTTATAATAAAAAAATATATTAATAGGCTTGGGTCAGGCTTGGAAATGGCTTTGTTAGCCTAGCCCGAGCCTGAAAAGTCTAAATTATGGGCATGGACTGGACTTGGGGTTAATATTTTTTGTAAAAAGCCCGTCAAGCCTGGCCCGAACCCCTGCCCACCCGACGAACAGGTCTACTTCGAAATAAGGGACTAAGGTGTCCACCCTCTTGCATGAGTGCTTAAAAAAAATTGTTGGTATCTCGACTGTTAATAATAGGGGATTACCTGGATGAATATGAAGTCGTGATTCTTATCAATTTTCAATCGGATAAAATCATAATATTGAACAAGAACTTAAAATGTGAAATCACTGTGATTTTTTCGAACAAAAAAAATGTATGACAAATTTCAGGTATTTATTTTTATCCAAGAGACATGTACAAAAGACATGAATTTTCAGGATTAAACATGTTCCGAAAATACATGACTTTTCGGGAAAAGATAAGTTTTTGGTCCAAAAAAATGACATTTCAGGAGTAATAACAGAAATTTTTTCTGTTCAGGCTAACCTAGTAGCTCGATCCCCAACATGGGGTGATGCCCCTTGGACCCCGCCAGGGGCACTGCCGCCCTTGGACACCGCTAACGGGGGTGCTGCTCTCGGACTTCAAAATCGTAATAGAATCCGAACGAGCATGCATTCCACACTGTCCTGAGTTATTTGATAATATATTACGTTTTTATATATCAATTAGTCAATTCAATTACACTATAATTGTAACATTGACTAGCTTAGGATAATAGTAAACTGGCTCAACTGCATAGTGCTGCGTGCATAATCATATAGATTAACTCATTTAAAAGTGAAATGAATATACTAATTCCAGTCACTATCCAATTTTTAGTATTTCTTTCTCATGTTTGAGTAATGTTTCTTCTATGAGTATAAAAATGGAGCTCTTTACCCGTTCGACAGTTTCAATTTTTATGGTATGTTTTTTACTTGCACCACCATAAGTATGAGGTTATGCATATAAATTTGCTATTTCTACATATTACCGATCGAGTTGAATAAAAAACTTAAGATTTCATATGGTATTTTCATTTTAACATGCAAATTCCAGGATATGTTCATTTCACAAGTACATATATAAAACAAAATCAAGTTCAAAACATTACATGTCGTTACATGTTAACGAGAGTTTTATTTTAACCCTTTGAAAAACCTATAACGGTTTCGACTTCCAACCACACCACCAACAAAAACGACTCGCGCACCTTTTATTTCACAAACACAAATTATTCTCCCTTGAACTGCAACAGAACTTTGCGGTTAAAACAACTAAAAAGCGCGTCGACAAATGGTGATACCGTCACCCAGAGGAGCGAGGCAAATATGATCAAGACGAGAATCGGCTGCTATAATTTCGTTGAATTCGAGCACGGAAATTCTTCCTTCTCTTTGGACTTGAGGGACGAATTCTTCAGCCTTAGCAACTGATCCTCCCCAAAGAGTGTTGTCATAAGTAATAATCCCACCCACTTTGACCAACTTCATTAGCCTTTCATGATAATGCTTGTAGTTATCCTTGTCAGCATCCACAAATGCAAAGTCAAAACTACCCTCGTTCTCTTTCTGCAACCAATTATGTATATTGGGATCGTGAGAGGTAAGATAAAGAACTTCATGACTATTTTCTTTAAATTAATGTTCTAATACATATGATTTGTCACTTGAATTTGGTCTCAAACTTTAAATGATCTCATGAACTTTAAAATGCACCTCGTTATTTCCTGAACCTGAAAAAAATTACTAGTTTTCCCCCCCTTAACTTGTATTAGACATATTAATTTACCCTTGATTGCCACGTGTCAATTTCTGGTGAAGAGAGAAAAATGACATATTTAAAAAGTTAAACCAACCGAAAGGTAACACATGGCATTTATGGGATAAATTGGTGCTAGTCTACAAGTAAAGGGGGTAGTCAGGTGATTTTTAAAGTTCTGGGAGTCATTCGACTTTTGAGGCCAAGTTCAAGGGAAAATTATGCATTAAACTCATTATAAGTAATCTTGATGATTATTTGATAGTATGCTATATATGAATAAGGATTCTCTAAATTTGGTAGGTGGAATATTTATAAATTTCGGTCAAATTCAACAATTCATTTGGTTTTAATGGTTGAGATTTAATTTTTTTTGTCTGTGAAATTAAATCTCAACCATTAAAACTGGATAGAGGGTTAAGATTAACTGAAATTTACAAAGTTCAAATTTAGAGAATCTTTTTTCCGCAGTATTACCTCTTGTAAGAGGTTGTCAAGAATTGGTAAGGCAGGAGACTCAACGAAGTTAATCTTGTGCTCTACATTAGCCTTCTTTATTAATGGCAAACCAACCTCATATGTTTCTCTGTTGATATCTATGGCTGTAACCTGCCATACATAATATATCATAATTTTTTAAAAACTCGTACGGAAAATTGAATAAATTGAACAATAATGGTATAGTTACATGATTTTATTGAAGAAAATTAAAGTACCTTGCCATCAGGAGGAATAGTAAGAGCAGTTAAAAGAAGAGAGTAGCCGGTATAAACTCCAAGTTCAATAGTTTTCTTTGCGTTTGTCATTTTCAACAGCAATGCAACTAACTGCCCAGCATCTGGTGCTGTAGTATAGTATGACCTGCAACAATAAATAAATTCGATAAATTACGAAATCCGGTTTTCGAATCAGCCAAGCCAAACCAAAATCACCCCTCAAGGTACAAATTTTCTCTATATTTAAGAAAAAAAAAGAGCTTAAAATTATACTCTGGTAGGGAAGCAGTAACGGTCCTCAGCTCCTTTAAAAGAGGAGATTCTCGTGGAAAAACACTGCTGTCAACTATATACTGCAATTATATGTAAACAATATTATGCATTAATATTAGTTTCTAACGTTTTGAAGAAATTAAAAAAAGAAGAAGAAAGGGTAATATTTTACATTGTATAATTCAGCAGTCTGCAGCAACTTTGCATGAGGCTTTGTCACTTCATTTCCTGTGCTTCCCATTTTATTAAATGATTTTTGAAAGCTTTAAATATGATAATGAACTTGATTGTATACATGACAATAACACAATGGACATATATATAGAGAGAGGGGGTGGGTGGCTTGCTGCCTTTTTGTTCAATTACATGCTTTGAAATTGGTTAGTTTTGTTTATGCTTCATTTTGGTGCTTTGTAGGGAGGGGTTTTTTTAAGTCACTTTCTCTATAATTTTATAGTTTAATAGGTAGAATATTTATGTGTTTTTTATGGTCATAAATATAGTCTAAGAAGGTTTGGCAAATCTTGAGGAGTATAAGGTGGGTAAAATTTGTTTATCTTTCAGTTATTGCAACACCCAATAATTTTTTTTTTGTTTTTGTTGTTAATTATCGTATAATGATTCTCTAAAGTAAACAACTGAAATTTTGTTGTTTTTGAAACAAATAAATTATGATGCAATAACAAATAAACCAAATCGGTCTTTAAAATTTTGGTTTGATTTAAAAAAAGCAGACTCCAGTTCAATTGTTTAAGTAGTTATCTAGCACCAACTTAATACAAACATCTCTTTAACTTGAATTAAACTGTTCATATCTCTTTCACGTCTAAACTAATACCAAATAATAGGTGTAATCTATATAAATAATTTGTTTTTGTGATACAATGAAGTGATAATCTTGATTTTCTTTTACCATTTGAATTTTGTCGTACGTTGTTAATATTAATCATAGTCGGTGATAACGTTACTGTTCCCATCATTATTACAAAACCACGCATGAGATTCTTACCTCATACGGTTCCTCGAAGTCTAGAACTAAATTTAAAGATCATAATAATTGTATTAGTTGTTTTTATATATTTGTAATAAATGAGATCAAAATCAAATCTATCGACGTTCTAGAATTCGAGAAATTTTATCTATCATGATACTAATTAATATACATTTTGGGTTAGTTTGATGTTACTATTTTATTTTCTATCTATTTTTTCTTAAAAAATATGTAAAATAATATTTTTATTGGAAAGCACACGCAATTAGCTTGGATAAAGATATTCTAAAGTTGGTAGGTGATACATTTATAAATTTTAGTCAATCGTAACTATCCATCCAATTTTAATTGTTGAGATTGAATTTTAATTATGTGTAAAGTCCAAGGTAAAATTAAACCTTAACCATTAAAACTGAATAAATGATTAAAATTGATTGAAATTTATAAATTTGCCATATTGAAATTTGAAAAATCTTTTTCCAATTAGCTTTGAATAGCAAATGTCAAGTGTACTTTACTTTAACTTCCATCCCTTGTAGAATGTAAAAAAGAATAATATAACTAATACAAAATTAAAAATTTGTTAAAACTTCATTAATTCAACTTGGTCGTCGTTTATAGATTAATACGTTTTTAATCCCACCCCTAATATTCAATCCTTTTGCGTTGATAGTTGATCCTTCCAAAACGGCATGAAGGATGCCAATCCCTTTAATGTTTTGGTCAACGTTTACGTGGGGTGACTTTTACTCCTTGTAATTTTCTAAACCGTATGGTATTATATAAATCTAAGCTAATTCACGTTGTTGTTGACATATTGGACTCAACCCCAAATAAACCTTTGTTGGAAAAACAATGACAAAAATAAAAATATATAAATAAACTCTTCGATCTTGATTTTCTCTCTCGAATTTGGAAGTGCCAACCAAATTGAGAAGTTCTCTTTATGAAATTTTCCGATCCAACTTTCAACCAAAACATAGAGATATATCAATAGAATATATGTAAGAATACAAAATAATATGGATAGCAAAACAAGTTAAAGAAACTTGAACACCGATAAGCTAAGTCATGTCAAACGACACTGTCCTTAAAGGATTCTTCGTAGTTCCTTCTAGGATTAAATAGCTCCTTCACTCTCGATTTGAGAGCGGTAACAGGAACAGAGATGCAATACATATCCAGAAAACTCATAGGGGAAATAAGTAATCGCATATAAAGAATATTTTTGTAGGAACACAAAAATACGTTGGGATTATTACTTTATGAAAAGACATTGTTTACATAAAACCTCAAAACAATCACCTCTTTATATATGAACTCAAATGACTGTATGACTCAAATAAATAGCTTTCAAAAGATAATTGAAGCAGTTATTAACCATGAAAGTTGGTTACAAAAACCCAATTCAAAGCCATTAATATAATTGAAAATGTAAAGACTTGAAACGTCTATGTTATTAAACAACTTTAAATGTATTTTAAATATAAATAAAGATATGAACAATTAAACTTATAAATATAATAAATA
>CATIWQ010559988.1:0-52305 GCA_949673415.1 Euphorbia schlechtendalii | reverse complement strand
CCAAATTTCTTCTTGAATCTTCCTTTTTGAATTTAGGATAGATAGATTGAATATGATCCTTCTCACCACAGCCAAAACACTTAATGTCTTTGTTGTAGTCTTTCTTTGGTTTCCCTTCCTTAGCATTCTTCTTATGCTGAGTGAATTTCTTCTTGAAAGGAAACTTCTTCATGTATTTCCCATCTTTCTTCATGAAGAACTTGAACTTTCTCATTAATAGCACCATTTATTCATCTGAATCCTCTTGCAAGCTTTCATCAAAAGAATCTGCTTTAAGAACAATTACTCTGCTCTCCTTTTTCCTTCCCTTACATTTCTTTAAGTCATCATCATATTTCTTCAAGGACATTTCTTGAGTCAACAAGGTGCCTATTAAATCATCATAGGTATAGGTCTTCAAATCATGAGCTTCCTCTATTATGCTCTTCTTAAGTCCCACTCCTTGGTGAGACTACTCAGAATTTTCTTCAGCATCTCCTCCTCGATGAAGTTCTTGCTGGTTGATCAAGATAGTAATTGAACATGAAAACTTGCAAGGTGGAATTTCAAAACTTAAAAGTAACCCTAAAGGATCTCCTAAGCATGCCATGATTGATATAATCTAAGTTGAAACGTTCCATAGATGCTTATAGGTTTATAAAACTTATTAAAAGAAACATATCATCTAAGTAAAAGAGCATTACCATTTGATGTGTGCCTTCCATTGGTGCTGCATTTCCTTAAAGCAATTCAATAGCACTCCATTAGCACTAGCTTCCAATCTAGGATAGTCTCTATGATTGATCCACACGGATCTTCACCGAACAAAACTTCCCATTGAGGAAGAACCCGTTGGTAGATAGTAGTCGCTAGACCACTCGTAACCAACCCAAAAATATTGCTAAGAAGGCTCACGTCAAAATTGAATAATCTTACAAAAGAATTCTTCCAACGTTGGAGAAACTCGTAGAGGATCTTGCAAAAAGCTCAACTCCCCTCAAAAAGCAATGTGGGATGGGATTTTTCCCATCCCACAAGTAGGCTGATCATGCGGAGCTCCGGGCTTACCTTGTGTAGCAAGCTGGGATTGTGGGCTGCTAGAGGGCCAGCATAGTAGGATCGCACAAGCACTGCCAAGGCAGCGCTTATGGGCCTATTTCCAACTAGCATGCGCTAGCCTAGTATCCCTTACTACGCTCCATGCAGTTTTTCCCAAAATTCTCCTTTAATCTTTTTAATTATTATTTGGTCCGATGAATTAATAATTTATCCAACGATTTTGATATCCTTAATATTCTCGGTATAACCCAGTCTATAAGTTCTTTACATAGTTCGGTAAAGACCCAAAGTGTGTGACCTCATAAGATCTCGAAGTATAGATCTGTTAGAGGTGAAACTAAACTTGGCTTCCCATCTGGGAACCTTTAGGCTCAGTGTTCCAAACTGATATGGAATCTGATTACTCTAGACGATCAAATGGGCTTTCTAGTAAAGGTGTATGATCCCCTGATATATGGAACATCACGTGCTTGTGACTTGATCTGGTTCTGTAGTAGTAACAGATAAAATACACTCCTTCCATCAAGTTAAGTACCATCTAGCTTATTGAGCTTGGATTAAGTGTTAGCTCATGTAATAGTCGTAGCTATCCTGGAATTAGACTTGTTCATGAAGAACACCACTCACTATAATGTATCAAGATTGACTACAAACTCGTTCTATCAATCTTATACTATGATCAGAGGTTTATGAATGCGTCTCTTCAACAAGAGGCTTTAAGGTGCAACTCCCACTATATCACTATATCAAGAGCGATGGATCCCATCTTAACTACTCGACTTACCAATGAGTTGTCATCATTATACCCATAGTCACCCGTATGATTCCAATTGACAGGGTATGAATAAGTATGACCAACAGTATAGTAACTCCTACACAAGGTAACCATCATCTCAGGTTTAAGGATACTTATACTACTACTGCAATAGGACATGACACCAACACATGGATATAGTTATTTCTGAGTGTCTGTCTTATAGCGATATTCAATGTATTAGCCAAATACATTCATGTGTTAACTCAAGGTAGCACCTTCAGCCCGTGAGATCGGCTGCTTGAATCTAATCTAAGGAGTAAGCCTACACATGCTAGTCTATCCGCTTCAATGATGTCCAGTCTTAATGAAACTATGACTAGGGATATTTAGACTATTCATAGTAACACGTGTATGTAGTTCTCACACCACATAGCTCCCATTATGTCATCATACTTTCACGCTATGAAGTAGTCATGGACTTTATCTTATCAATGCGCATATATAATAACACATATATAAATGATACCAGCAAGATACATAAATTAAATAAACATTGATAAATAACAAAGATGCCTTTATTATAGATAACAATAATCTATAAATCAGTTGTACATTATGACTAATTAAGATATATTGCCCTAATTGCCTCTAAGGTATACATCATGTCTAACAATCTCCCACTTACACTAGAGCCAATTTCCCATGTGCTTAATGCCATACTCATTAGCATTTTGACCATGCTTAACATGAGTCAATGGCTTTGTTTGCCCATTCATTAGATTCTGATCCGTAGGGATGTATTCCAAGCTTATATCCTTTCTAGCTACTATCTCCTAAATGAGATGGTATTTTTTGAGTACATGTTAATTTCTCTGATGAGATCGTGGTTCACTTGGTTGAGCAATAGCCCCATTGTTATTGCAATAGACCGTTGGATTTACAATGTTGGACACCACACCAAGATAACCAATAAATCCCTTTAACTAGACAACTTACTTAGCTACTTCAGAAGCAACTATATACTCAAATTTAGTGGTTGAATCAACAATCATATCTTGTTTGAAATTTTTCCAAACAACTGCCCCTCCATTTAACATAAACACATATCTTTGACTGGGTCATGTAATCATCCCTATCAGACTAAAAACTCGCATCAATGTATCCCTTCATAGAGAGATCACCTTCTCCATATACCAAAAACATATCCTTAGTCATACATAAGTACTTAAGGATAGATTTAATGGCCATCTAGTGCTTCTCACCCAGATCAGGTTGGAATCTGCTTATGATGCTCAACTCATGTGAAATGTCAGGTCAAGTGTGTAACATAGCATACATGATGGATCTTATCAATGAAGTATAGGGTATTCTATTCATGCGTAATCTCTCCTCTTGTGTTCTTGGATACTTATATTTAGAAAGGTTAATTGCGTGAGACATTGGGAGATAACCCTTTCTTGACTACTCAAGGTTAAATCTAGCCAAATCCTTGTCTATGTATATACCTTGAGAAAGAACCAGCAGCCATGTATGTACCTTGAGAAAGAACCAGCAGCCTTCTAAATCTATCATGGTAGATCTTTATACCTAGTATAAGAGCTGCTTCACCAAGGTCTTTCATGGAGAACTTTTTTAACAACCATGACTTTACTATTAGAAGAAAAGGAACATTGTTTCCTATTAGTAATATGTCATCGACATATAATACAAGGAAAATGATCGCACTTCCACTAGCCTTCTTATATACAAAGGGCTCATTAGCATTTGACACAAAACCAATTTCTCGAATTATCTCGTCAAACCTAATATACCAACTCCTTGATGCATGCTTAAGTCCATAAATGAACCTTTGCAACTTGCATACCATTAAGCCATCCTGGGATGTGAAACCTTCAAGTTGTATAATGTATACATCCCTACCCAATTTCTCATTAATGAACAATGTTTTCACATTCATCTACCAGATCTCATAATTGTTATGAGCATTGGTGGTAAGGAGTATGCTGATAGACTTCAACATGGCTACTGGTGAAAAGGTTTCATCATAGTTAATGCCTTCCTTTTGACTGTAAAATTTTATAACTACCTTTGTTTTATAGGTAATTACATTACCATCCATGTTAGTTTTCTTCTTGAAAACCCTCTTACATCCTATGGGCTTAATCCCACTTGGAGCATCAACAAAGCACCTGACTTGATTTTCATACATAAGTCCATCTCTAACTTCATGGCTGTAAACCATTTGTCAGACTCTGAACCTTTTATTGCCTCCTTTGGGCTCATCATCTTCCATAAGGAAGATATGTTAATAATCAATGATGAAATAACCGTATTGCTCGGGAGAGATTGAAACCCGACCTGACCTATACAATTTCAATGTTATAATAGGTTATACCATGCAAACACTTTCTTGTGTAATAGGTGTAAGAACAATTAATTAATTGTTTCTTTGATCTTCTTGAGCGTCTAGCTCAAGATTGCTCCCACTAGCTTTCACAAGTATATGCACCTTCTCGAGGAATTCAGCATTTCTAAAAACAAGTACCTTTTATTCCTTGGGATCATAAAAGGTATAACCCATAGTCTCCTTAGGGTAACCTACAAAAAGACAATAATCAGACTTAGCACCCAACTTATCTAAACTTGTCCTCTTTACGTAAGCAAGACATCCACAAACTCTTAGGTGAGAAAGAGCTAGTTTCTTAACATACCACACTTCGTATGGTGTTTGATCAATCGATTTCAAGGGCACTCTATTTAGAATATAAATTGTGCACTCAAGTGCATAAACTCAAAAGCATCTGCTAAGTTTTGCTTGGCTCATCATGGATCGAACCATATCAGTTTTGCTTGGCACTCAAATTTTAGATGTCTTTTCTAAGGCTTCCTGTTTATAAAAGTGAAGATCAGGAAGACATAATTGCTTTCTTATCTCCTGATGTCCGCTTTCTTTAAGAAAAAGCTTAATATCATGAATGTCATAACAACAAGCTCACTAACCAATTAGATGAGTTGACTGCTGAGATAATGCTTTAAAGAATGAATGGGTTCCTCCTCCTACCAATAGTTAGCCTTTGAGTAATCAAACTCGCAATTCTAATATGGGGAAGAATTCCTCTTTAAAGAAGAAAGTGAGATAGTCTAAACCAAAAGTGGCATGTAGCTTTTGTGGGAAGGCTAGACATGCCATAGTAATGTGTAGGAATGAAAATGGTTACTATGATGACTACAATTGGAGTAACCTAAGCATTGTTAACAAAGGAGGACCCATCTCAAAAGCATGAGTACCTAAGAAAATGAAATTGTTTTGCAATTTGGTATTTGAATAGTGGGTGCTCGAGGCATATGATGGGAGATGAAAGCTAGTTCATCTCATTGGAGCATAAAAGAAATTGTAGTGTTAGCTTTGGAGATAACAAAAAAGGTAAGATTGTTGGATGCAGCACAATTGGTGTTTCTTCTTCAATAGAAGAGGTGTCTCTTATTAAAAGACTCAAGTACAATCTGATATGTGTAGCTCAGCTTTGTCACAAAGGCAAGAAGGTTACGTTCGACTCTAGAAGTTGCTCAGTTATTAACTATAAGATTGACTCAACTATTCTCTTTTCTCTAAGAACTATGTATATGATTGATTTATCCCCTGACTCTACTAATATCTATCTCATATCTAAGGAGGATAATTTGTGGCTTTAGCACATAAGTTTGGGTCATATAAATATGAACATTCTATTCAAATTATCCAGAAAGCAACTAGTTGTGGGTTTACCTAGTATTAGCTTTGAGAAAGATTGGCTTTGCTCAGCCTGCCAACTTGATAAGTAAGTTAAGAAGTCTTTTAGATCAATTAACAATGTAGTAACTAAGAGACCATTAGAGCTCCTCCACTTGGATTCTTTTGGTCTTGTTCAACTATGAGTATGGGTAGTAAAAGTTTTTCCTTGGTGGTAGTTGATGACTTGATGAGATTCACTTGGGTATTCTTATTAAGTTCAAAGATGAAACCTTTTTATCTTTTATCAAACTTAGTAATCATATTATGAATGAATAGGAACTAAAATCTATAGAATCCAAAGTGATCATGGACATAAATCCGAGAACTTTCATTATGAAGAATTCTGTTCAACGCATGGCATTGACCATGACTTTTCTGCTCCTTATACTCCTCAAAGAAATGGGGTTGTAGAAAGGAAGAATAGAAACATAGTTGAAATGGCTCAATCCATGCTGAACAAAAACAATCTACTAAAGTACTTTTGAGAAGAAGATGTTAACACAACCTGTTATATCTTGAATCGGGTTATAATTCACCCAATTCCTAAGAAAGCACCCTAAGAGCTTTGGTGAGGGCGCAAGCCTAAGATTGATCATCTCAGATCATTTAGTTCTATGTATTGTATCCTAAATACTAAGGAGCAACTAGGTAAGTTTGATCCAAGGGCTGATGAAGGAATCTTTCTAGGTTACTCAACTAACAACATGGCATATTGAATATTTGTCAAGGGAAGTAATATATTAGAGGAGTCTATGCATGTTGATTTTGGTGAAACTAACAATGCAGATAGACGTTCATCTGATGAAAAAGGAGTAATCCAAAAGTATAATCAACTTAGAATACAACTCTCTATGATTCCCAACCCATCACAAGAGCCACAACTTGATGAAGTTAAAGCTGATGAAGATCTCTCAATCAACTTCAATGAAGCAGAAGATCAACCTCAATGGGTCCTAGTGCAGAGACTCCCATTGTAGATCTGAGTCTTTCAAGAGAGATTAGAACTCATCACAATAACCCAATCGAGAGTATTGATGATGATGTTCATTATCTAGTAATGATGCGAGGTCATCTAAATAGGATGATGAGCCATCCAGTTTTCATCTAATTGATTGAACCTAAAAAGTTTGAAGATGTAGAAGGAAATGACTACTAGATGATCGTGATAGAAGAAGAGTTAGATTAGTAGCACAATTGATGTTTGGGATCTAGTTCCTAAGCTTAAAGGAAAATCAATCATCGACACCTTATGGGTTTTCAAGAACTAGATTGATGAAGATGGCATTGTTGTGAGAAATAAGGCCAGCCTTGTTCCTCAAGGCTACAATTAGTAAGAAGGGATTGATTATGATGAGACCTATGAACCTATAGCTCATCTTGAAGCAATTAGGATTCTCAATGCTTTTGCATGCCATATAAATTTCAAACTATTTCAAAAGGATGTTAAGAGTGCTTTCTCAAATGGCTTCATTCAAGAGGAAGTTTATGTGCACCAGCCTCCAAGCTTTGAAGATGCGAAGAATCTTGAGCATATCTTTAAATTGAAGAAAGCTCTCTACGGATTGAAGCAAGCACCTCATGCTAGGTATGAAAGGCTGACCAACTTCCTAATTAGAAAAGGCTATGAAAGAGAAAAAGCAAATACAACACTATTTATAAGCAAAGGAAAGAAGATTTGTTGCTTATCCAAATCCACGTGGATGAAATTGTATTTAGAGTAACTAATGAAAAGCTTTGCAAGGAGTTCAGTAAGAAGATGAAGAGTGAGTTTGAAATGTCAATGATGGGAGAATTCAACTTTTTCCTCAAACTGCAAATCAATCAAAGTGAAGATGAAATCTTCATTATCCAAGCGAAATATGCCAAAGAAGTCCTGAAGTAGTTTGATATGGAACATTTGAAGCCAATGTCTACTCCTATGGCCACTGACACAATTTTGAGTAAGGGTGAAGCTGGTAAGCTTGTAGATAATAAGTTCTACAAAGGTATCATTGGTTCACTCCTTTACTTAACTTCTAGTAGGCTTGATATTCAATTCTCTATTTGTTCTTGTGCATGTTATTAAGCTAACACTAGAGAATCTTACTTAGCAAATATTAAGAGAATTCTCGAGTATTCAATTGTTGTAGGTTTGTGTTATCCCAATAGCTCGGATTTCACTCCTAAAGGATACACAAATGCAGATTATGGAAGAGACAAGCTCGATAGGAAAAGCACCACAAGTTAATGCCATTTCCTTGGTGAATGCCTTATCTCATGGTATAGCAAGAAGCAAACTTTTATTGAGCTAATTACTACATAAGCTAGAGCTAATTACCACATAAGCTAAGTACATGGAAGCAGGAAGTTGCATAGAACTACTGCTATCGATTAAGCAATAACTAGAGGATTAATGAATAAAGTCAAAAAGCCTCGAAGTTATGTGTGATAACAAGAGCGCAATTGACCTATCCAAGAATCTAGTTCAACATGGTAGGATGAAGCATGTCAATATTAGAAATCACTTCTTAAGGGATCATGTGAGGGGAGATGTTAAACTGGAGCATGTTCTTTTAGTAGAACAATGAGCTAACATTTTTACCAAACCATTAGCAAAGAAGCAATTCAATACACTAAGAGAGCTAATTGGAATGGCGAACCCCATGTGAAGAAAATTTTAAAAATTGTCTAAAAGTTGAAAATCAAGTCTCAACTCAGTGGAATTAGGTAACATGTATTTAACCCTGTTTACTTTTCAAATAATGCTGTTAGTTTGGTTTTCTCGGTTAAATTCTCAAAAGCCACAATATTGAAAGGGCATTTTCAATGGAACTATCTAAAACTAAAAACTACGATGTTTAACTAAGTCAGTTAAATCCTTGTTTAATCTCACAGTTTAAACTTGATCTTGGCTTGAGAGAGCACCACATACTATATTGCAATTGTAGAGGCTATATAAGGAAGAGCTTGTTGGAGAGAGAAAGCTACTTGTAATTTGATCTCTCAAAGAAATTTCTCTCAAGAACCCTAATTCCTTTTCTCTCAATTTTCAACTGCAATTGCAAACCTAAGGAAATCTACTCTTATTCTTTAAGGCCAATCCAAGAGAAATATGTTTGTTCACATCGGTGCCACTATTGAGAAGGTGAATTGGCCTCATGGAACAACATTCAGCAAGGTAAACTGGGGCAAATATCAAGAGTTTGGACCCATATTCAGAGTGGATTATGATGGTTTATTCAAGAACAAGACCACGCATGGGGTGATCTGTCTGTAGAATCATACTCAATTTTTCCTTCTTGATGGGCCAACAATCAAGGAGTTGATGAAGAAGTTTTACTCCAACCTCCACATTATTTAGGGGTTAACTGATGTTCTGATGGTGGAGATTGATAATATATCCTATTTGATCTCTGCGAAGTTGGTGGCCAGCATTGTTTACATGCCCTTAAAAGGGACTGTGCTAAGGAAGAATGACGATGATGAGCTTATAGCTATTCTAAAGGCTTGGGAGCTTCCATAAACTATGGTTCTAGAGAAATCTTTGGATCCTAAATAGATTGGAAGGCAAAAGCTTACCACGAGTTGTTAATCAAGGTGTTTCTACCAAGATTGGGTCGCTTAGTAGTTGCGCATACTTTGAGAGATGTGTGGTATACCATATGGTAGAGGGAAAATAGTTAAATTGGCATATGATGATTCTCCATCGTCTCACCAAAGTGACTACCCTCTGGAATATTCTAAGTTCATGGAAGGGAGTGGAGAGACCATAATCCCATTGAAGAAGAACTTTGACTTTTAGCATTTCAAGAAGCTAAAAAGTAAAATCAAGTCCACACAAGATACTTCAACGCTCAAGATGTGAAGTTGAAGAAATCCAAGGTGGAGCCCTAGGTATTTTCTAACCACATCCTAAAGGAGGATGAAGATGAATTCATGGTAGATTATGAGGACTCAAGTGAAGGAAAATTGAAGAAATAACCTTATCAGCCAAGCTTGTGCAAACCTCTACTACTTATGCTCCAACAATTCCTAAATCAAAAGTGGGGGCTCAAAGATCTAGAGCCAGTCCTACAAAAAAAAGGAAGAAGATTCGCCTGCCTAACCCTAATGATGAGCTAAAAAGAAGCTGAACTTAAATATAAGTACTTAGAGGGAAGTTGAGTCCAAATCAAACAAGGTTGTAGAAACTTCATCTTCACCTCCTCCTTCCCAGAAGTTGTGGAGCGAATTCAAGGCTTATCTTCCAAGAAACTAGATAAAATAACTCAGTTTGGTATTTCATCAAAATCTACATGTATATACTCCTAAAAAGACTAGTTCTCTTGACATATATTTTGTATGTCTTACTGTTAGTTGAGTAATCCAAAAAGATACCTTCATCTACATTAGGAGCAAACTTTCGTAGCTGCTCGTTAGTATTTAAAATAAAATACCTACAACTAAGAGGATTTGAGATGACCAATCTTAGGCTTATGTCCTCGTCAAAGCTCATAAGGAGTTTTCTCTAAAATTGGGCAAACTAACCCAATTGAGGATATAACAGGCTGTGTTAATAGCTTCTCCCCAAAAGTATTTTGGTAGATTATTATCACTCAACATGGATTGAGCCATCTCAACTATGGTTTCATTCTTCCTTTCTACAACCCATTTTGTTGAGGTGTATAAGGAGTAGAAAAGTTGTGATAAATTCCATGTGCTAAACAAAGTTCTTCGAAAGGGAAATTCTTAAATTCCAATCCATGATCACTTCACTTTATACAAATTTTAATTCTTAATTCGTTCATTATTCAATTACTTAGTTTGAGAAAAGACTCAAAGGTTTCATCTTTGTTACTGAGCAAGATTACCCAAGTTAATCTCGTAAAGTCATCAACTACAATTAAGGAAAATCACTTTCTGCCCCTACTCATAGGTTGAACAGGGCCAAAAGATCCAAGTGTAGGAGCTCCAGCGGTCTATTAGTTAGTACTTTGTTAATTGATGTAAATGATTTTCTAGCTTGCTTACCAAGTTGACAAGCTGAGCAAAGTCTATCTTTTTTGATGTTGATACTAGGTAAACCCACAACTAATATCTTTTTAGTTAGTTTTGCTAATTGTTCATATTTATATGACCTAACCTTCTATGCTAAATGTTAGACATGCTGTATACCCTAGAGGTAATTAGGGAGATATATCTTTATTGGTCATTAATGTATAAATAGGATCGGATTATTGTTTATTAATAATAAGGAATCTTTGTTATATATCGATTGATTATTTCTAATTATATATCTTGCTGGTATTATACATGTTCTATTATGTATGTATACATATGTTGAACCCAATTTAATAGTACCTCACAATAATTAAACGTTTTGGAAATAACAAACTGTCTAGGATAGTGAAATTAATTGAGTACTAAGTAGACTCTTAATTAATCAAGTTCACTTGAGTATGTTTAAGGGAAAACAACTTAGTTTACCAGATGATTCATTAAGTTATGGCTTAGAGTAAGAAAACCTGAGTTCAGCCTAGTACTATGCAAGTTACAAGATATAAACTCAGCAAAGCTGAGTTAGCTTTTGGTTATAAAAGCTAAGTTCTTTTGACACTCAGAGAAATATATGACACAAATGCGTTTAACGGTTTTTATGAGGAACAAAATATTCCTTTGATGATTTTTAGGAGAAAATGAGCTAAAATCAAAGAAGATATTCAAGTGTTCCTCACAAAAGAAGGTGTCAGCATGGAATGTTGGAGAATCCTCACTAAAGTCCAAGATAAAAGGAATCCTCTTACATGTGTCATTTCTTAGTGTCTGCGTGCAACTCTACAATGTTAACAAGTCAACGAATTGTAGAAATCACATTACATTTTGGGCGCCTCTCTTTCAAAATAGATTGCTTGAAGGAAAATGAGTTTTTGACCCATTTGATTAACGCATTAATCTCACGTCTCAACATTCAAAATCTCTATCTCTAAACATCCTAGAATTTGCTTCAAACGGGAAAATTCGAAAGATATGAAGAGAAGAGAAATTAAGGAATAAGTCAGAATGAGAAGTTTGCAATGACTACTTCTAAGAACTTCAAGTATAAATAGAATAATAAAGTAGATATCCAAACTTGGTAAATCACCTCGAGATTCTTAAGAGCTGAAACTCTATTCAAACATTCCCAGCTTTCAAAAATTCCAAATCAAGCAATCAATCAAACATAAAAGCTTCCAATCTATTTATAATAGAGTGATATCACTTAAGTTTTAACAATCTAAAGGATTCAACATTTTTATAACATGAAATCCTCTATTCATTATTTTCTTTAGAAAATATGAGTGACAGTTTGGGAAGGGTACCCAAATTGTGTTTGAGTGGTAGTTAGAAATGTTTACCCACTATAAAGGCTTCTCCGCTTAAGGAAGGGAGGAAAACACTAGTTGATTAAAGATCGAAAATGAACCCAGGGACTGGAGGTAGGCTAGGGGCCGAACCATGATAAAATCTCAGGTGTTAACATCCTTACCTTTATCGCTTATCTTTATTGCGTTTCTCTCATTCATCATTCTCTCATTTTCATTAGTTTTGCTTAAAAAACCAATCCGAGCTAAGTAAAGTACTCAACAGTGATTGAAGATAAATTGTACTAGCAAAGCTAGGCACTTTATAGTTTTTAACCCCATCTCAGAACGATCACTCAGCACTCATCTAAAAACTGAACTTGGAAAAGATTTTTTATAAAATCTAAAAAGAACCAAGTAAAGCATTAACCCCCTTCTGCTTTTATATAAAGTTGTTTCGGACCAACAAGTGGGATCAGAGCGAGTGCTCAGCTTATAGACTAATATTCTTTGAGTTAAAGATCCAAAATGGCTTCTAACAATTATAGCTCTAGCTTAAGATAGACAGTTCTTCTTAAAGAAGGAATGTTTGTAACAAGGCTTTAATTGTTTGAGGGTAAACATTGCACATTTTTGAAAAACAGCATGAAAAAGTTCATAGAGTCACAAAGCATGCAAGCATGGCTAACTATAGAGCTTGGCACAAGAATTCCTACAATTGTAAGGAATAGGGAACGTGTCTAAGTCAATCCAGAGGATTATGATGATGCTGACCTAAGGCTTCTCAAGGAGAATGTGGAAGCCATCAATTACTTACATTGTGCGCTAGATCTTACACAATTTAATAGGGTCTTGGCCTATGAGACAATGCAAGAAATCTGGAGAAAGCTAGAGATTACCTACGAGGGGATTGACAATGTCAAGGAGTCCAAGATCAATCTCATATTCAGTGAGTATGGGCTGTTCTAGATGGGCCCTAGTGAGGGTATTCAATCCATGAATACCAGGTTCATTAACATTGTTAATGAACTGAAGAGATTAGGCAAGGAGTTCATCGAGGATGAGCTGGTGAAGAAGAGTCTCCATGTTCTCATTGTCGAGTGGGATGCCAAGAAGAGAATGATTGAAGAGGGTTATGATCTTAAGACCTATAGCTATGATGAGCTTATAGGCACCTTGGTGACTCAGGAAATGTCCTTGAGGATATATTCTGATGACTCCAAAAGGAGTAAAGGCAAGGAGAAAGAGGGCAGAGTTATTATCCTGAGGGCTGATTCATAAGATGAATCCTCTAGGAGTGACTCGGATGAGCAAATGGCCCTTCTAACGAAGCGATTCAAGAGTTTCATGAAGAAGGATGAGAGGTTTTAGA
The DNA here is from genome assembly GCA_949673415.1 of Euphorbia schlechtendalii. Classification (NCBI taxonomy): domain Eukaryota; kingdom Viridiplantae; phylum Streptophyta; class Magnoliopsida; order Malpighiales; family Euphorbiaceae; genus Euphorbia; species Euphorbia schlechtendalii. The sequence continues at coordinate 39,067 of CATIWQ010559988.1, read as the reverse complement.
AGAAGAAGTTTCCCGTTAAAACCAAGTCAACTCAGCACCATCGTAGAGTTGAGGAAGGACCCAAGAAGGAACACAGCAAAGACATTAAGTGCTTTGGCTATGGTGAAAAAGGCCATGTTCAATCAACCTGTCCAAAGTCCAAGAAGGACATATATAAGAAGAGGTTCTCAAAGACGAATGAGACACTTACTGCCACTTGGAGTGATTGTGAAGAGTCTTCCTCATTACATGAAGAAGCAACAGATTCCACCAACCTCTACTTAATGTAATTAAAAATGAAAGGGGCAAGAGCTTAGCATCTACTTCCAAGAGCAACCAATCCGTTGTTAACTCTAAAGCTGAGCACCACAAAGGGAAGAACTCATGAGTTGAGGTACATCTTGAAATCCCTTTATCCATTGAAGAGTTCACCCAGATACTCTTTGATATTATGAAACTAACTATATGTCAGGGAAAAAGATCAAGGAGCTAGTGAGGAGAAGTGAAGATCAGGAAGATACTTTCACTTCCTTATTACTTGATATTCTCTTTCTTCATTAAAAAGATGAGTATCATGAATGTAAGAACATCAAGCTCATTAAGCAATTAGATGAGTTTACTTTTGAGATAACAAATTTAAAGGAGAAATAGGTTTCTCCTGTGAGCATGGGATTTTGTACCAGCTCGTGCGTACAATGACGATGACTTTTCAGAATTTTTATCCTTGGATCACACATTTTTCAACCATCCGATGATCTTCAAATGGGAGTCATCCTCGTCTTCGAATTTTATCCTTTAATTTACAAATTAATTGAAAAATATAAAAATACATAAAAAATCTAAAAATGCCAAGAAAAACCGGATCTAGAGCCGACCTCGCTAGAAAATCTTGTGAGGCTAATAAGTGTATAATTACACTTATTATCATATTAATTTTATACACTAAACACTATAATTTAAGTCATTTTTATACTTCATATTAAAGATTTCACATGGTATGTAATTGTTTTTTATGCAAATGCAGATATTAGGTAAATCTTGGAAGTAAAATGATCTAAAGTGGAAAATCATGAAAAAGAGTGAAAAAGGTGCAAAAAGATGAGTGGAACTTAAAGATTTGGCTTAGGATCGAAGCTGTCAAAGATCGGTAAAGTTGCAAGGAGAATTCTGAAGAAAAATGCAATTCACGATCATGACAACCATTCACTGTCACGACCTATTCTTCTTCAGAATAGAAATATGCCAATCAAAGATTCACGGTCGTAACTTGTATATTGTGATCATGATTTGGATAGTTTTCTGGTTTTATCTTCTTAACTACCAACTGCTAGATAAGCATGATCAACCACCATCAACTACCAACGAATAGACACTTATCAGAAGTCAACCAATCATGAAAAGGTGCCTATCCATTGTGGATTAGATTGAAGCTTCATAACCAATCATAATGAAGTGATGCAATCATTCACCAATGGATGCGACTCTTCATTTGGATAGACACAACCCTTCGAACTCTATAAATAGGGCTCCAAACTTCACAAATTTCATGTAGTAGATGTGGCAAGAAGACTAGTGTTAGATATAGTGTGTGTATAGATATAGAATTCTCTATGTTCAAAAGTGTTAGCGAGAAAATATTTAAGTGATTCGAATCCTTGTTTTGATCACTAGATTTCTCTATATTCTTGAGTGATTGTTGTATAAGTGTACTTGTAAATCACTTATCAATAAAAGTTTTCATTCTTCAATATTCATTTGTTCGATATTCACAAAGAATAGCATCCTAGCAGAGGTTTTGTACTAATCGAGACCGAATTCAAAGCAGACGCAGGAATTGCGGGAATTGACAACTCCCATTAAAAAGTGGATACGATTTTATCAACTTTAGCTTTCACTCGTATACCTTACAACTTTGCTTTGCTTTCTACTTATACCTTCTATTTCAAAGTTTATGATATGTCTATGTGTCATAATGCGTATTTCATGTTAAGTCTTTTATGTTAATCAAGTTATATGCATTGGAGTTAATTTTCAGAGTAGTTTCGAGGTTAACAATATCATGTATAATCACTGGATCTGTGATATAACGTTGTTTAGTGAGCCAACATTTTTGGAATGGTAACTTGCTAAATGTGGCTATGTGAGAGTGACCTGTACTAAGCATAGTATTGATGTTGTCCAGGTTTATATAATTGTCTTAATTCGTTTGCACTAGGTTTAGAAAAGTCATTTCATGTGTTGCTTTACGGGGAATAATTGAACATCTGAGTGTTTTGAACGAGTGTGTTAGATTAATTTAGTGAAATGTAACATCTTTGTTGAACTTGCATATTTTCTTTGCTATCCTTGTTTCGTAGGAAAAATCTATATATTTAGATTCTCTAATCTTTCATATCTATATTAACTCATTCTTCATTCTAACCCTCATATCCAAAATTATCAATACATATTATTTTCTTTATCCTTTTTCCCTATTTGATCTTTAGAGCTAGTCCTTCCCTGTGGGATCGATATCTTTTAAAACTACATTGCAACTATATACTTGCAGTTATCATCATTTTTCTATTTAATAAGGGGTACTGACAACACCTATACTTTACGTGAACAAGTTTTTGGCATCATTAATATATAGCCAAACTCTTTGCTTAAAAGTTATTAGACTTATCAGTAGAAAAGTGGTGAACAATGGGAGAGCTCAACTTTTTCCTTGGATTTCAAATCAAGCAAAGTGAAGATTGAATCTTCATCAACCAGACTAATTATGCCAAAGAAGTCTTGAAGAAGTTTGACATGGAGCATTCGAAGCCAATGTTCACTCTCATGGCCATTGATACTATCTTAAGTAAAGATGCAACTGGTAAGATGGTAGACAGTAAGTTCTACAGGGGTATTATTGGCTCTCTTATTTATTTAACTGCCAGTACCAAACATTCAATATGTTGTGTGCTATTGCACACATTATCAAGCTGGCCTTAGAGAATCTCACTTAGAATCAGTTAAGAGAATTCTCCGGTACTTGCAATGTTCACTTGATGTAGGTCTCTGTAGTATCCCAACAGCTCAGATTTCACTCCAAAAAGATTCACAGATGCTGATTATGGTAGAGACAAGCTCGAAAAGAAAAGCACCATAGGAGGATGCCATATCCTTGGAGAATGCCTTGTCTCATGGTATAGCAAGAAGCAAACTTTTGTTACGCTGAGTACATGGCAGTAGGAAGTTTTGTAGCACAACTACCATGGATTAAGCAACAACTGGAAGATTATGGTATAAAGTCAAAATGCCTTGATTTTATGTGTGATAGCAAAAGCATAATTGACCTATCCAGGAATACAGTTCAACATGGTAGGATGAAGCATGTCAATATTCGACATCACTTCATAAGGGATCATGTGCTAAGAGGAAATGTCAAACTGGAGTATGTTCCTTTGAGGAATTATGAGCTGACATATTCACCAAACCTTTGGCAAAGGAGCGGTTCAATATACAAAGGCATCTTATTGGAACGGCGAACCCCATATGAAGAAAAATCAAAAAATTTGGCTAAGTGTTGAAGATCAAGTCTTAACTCAGCCGAATGAGATAACAGTTAATTAACATTGTCTATATTTTAATGTAACTTAATGAGATTTAGTTTTGTGATTAAAAATCAAAAAGCCACTTTATCCTAAGGGCGATTTTGAATTGGAACCGTTTGCTATTAAACTCACTGTTTTACTATGTCGGTTAATTAAGTGTTAATCTCAACATTGATTTTGATTATGAATTTTGAGAGCACTCCGTATCATTGCAAGTTGAAGATTACCTATAAAAGTTGCGATATGATGAAGAGAGAGGTTACTTGCTTTCTAATATTCTAATCACTTCAACTACAAAGAACCCTGATTCTCTTTTTACTCTCAAATTTTTCTCAACTGTAATGGCGAATACCAAAAGAACTCTCAAGCTCCAAGGCGAATCTAAGAAGAAGATGTACGTGCACATCAATGGAACATTGCAGAGAATTACTTTCCCCTCTGGAACAATAATTACCAAATTTGAATGGGCTGAAAAACTTGGATTTTGATATTGTGAATGAAGTCAACTATGAAAGCCTTCTGCTCATAAGTTCATGCACAAGGTGATCAAGCACAAAACCTTAGCCAATCCCTGTTTTTTGAAGGTCCTGCTATCAAAAGCCTGATCAAAGGATTCTACTCAAGCTTTTACATAATTTAAGGCTATGATGATGTTCTTTTGGTATAATTCAACAATATCTCATACCTGATTTGTGTGGAGTTGGTGTCAAGCCTCCTAAACATGCCTTTGAAAGGCATAAAGTTGAGGAAGACTAGAGATGATGAGAAGGTCGATGTCCCACAAGATTGGGAACTCCCTACTAACTATGGATCTGGTGAAGTAGCAGCATTAGGTATGAGCAGGGAGGCGAGAGCTTGTCACGAGCTACTCGTGAAGTTGATCTTACCCACGACTGGGTCCTTGAGCAACTACACCTATTTTGAGAGGTGTGTAGTCTACCATATGGTAGAAGTTACGCAATTGAACTGGACAGTGATGATTATGGATCACTTGACTAAGGTTACTACCATCTACCATTACGATTACTCATCATCACTCTCATGAAAGCAGTGAGAATAGACATCGCTTAATTTCTTGATGGACCGGGAGTGAAGAAGTGATGGATATGGCTGACTTCAGTAGGCTGAAGAATAAGTAGGTTCACACTTGATATACTAAGGCCCAAGACTTGATGTTGAAGAAGGCAAGGGTGGAGCCAATGGTATTCCCTAAGGGTAAGCTGAAGGAGGATGAAGATGGGTTTGTTGTGGATTGGGAAGGGTCTAGTGAAGAGACCACTGAAGATGTTCATTTAACTGCTCAACTGGTGCAGGTCCCAATAACCGTTGCCACATCATCATCTCCTAATGTTAAAGCTGTTGGTTAATCAAGATAGTTATTGAACATGCAAGATAGCAAGGTTGAATTTAAAAACTTAAAATTAACCTAAAGGATCTCCTAAGCATTCCATGATTGTTATAATCTAAGTTGAAACGTTCCATAGATGCTAATTGGTTTATAAAACTTATAAAAGAAACCTAGCATCTAAGTTTAGGACGTTACCAGTTGATGCGTGCTTCTTTTCCTCTTTTGGTTGTGGCATTCCCTTAGAGCAATTCGGCAGAACTTCGTTAGCATGAGCCTCCAAACTAGGATAGCCTTTATGATTGATCCACATGGATCTTCATCGACCAAAACCTCATTGAGGAAGAACCCATTAGTAAACAGCAACTGCTAGTCTGCTCGAAGACTAACCCAAAAATAAACTGAGATGGCTCAATTTAGAAAGAGCCTTCAAAGGAATTCTTCATTGTTTGTAGAAACTCGTGAAGGATCTTGCACAAGGAATGAAGAAAGAGATGTCGAACTAGGAGAGAAAAATTGAGCTGAAGTGATGAATAAAGAGGAGATGAATGCCTATATATAGGGAAAAGGGGGACTGTTTGACTTCCCCTCAAATACAAAGTGGGATGGGAACATTCCAATCCCACTTAGCGGGCTACCCACGCGGGTCACTAGGACCGCGGGTTAACCATCGAGTCCAACACAAGGCAAGCCCATGTAGTGCTCGCTTGTGGGTTTACAACTCGCTAGCACGCGTGGGCTTACCCCACTATATTCGTTTGTGGCCCACTCGTAATGGGAAAATTCCATTTCTCCTCTCTGTACAACTTTTCCCTATTTTCTCTTTAATACCTTTTAATTATTAATTCTGTTCAACCAATTAATAATTCTTCTAATGAATTCGACAACCAGATATTTTCGGCATAGACCTAGTATATAGGTTCTTTACTTAGTCCGATAAAGACCCAAAGTGTGTGACCTCGTAGGATCCTAAAGTATTGAGCCGCTAGAGGTTAACCTAAACTGGGTTTCCCATCTGGGAACCTTTAGGCTCAGTGTTCTAAATCGATATGGAACCCAATAGCTCTAGACAATCAAATGGGCTTTCTAGAAAAGGCGTACGATCCCCCAATAATTGGAACTTCACATGCTTGTGACTTTATCCGGTTAAGTACCATCCAATTTATTGAGCTCGGATTAAATGTTAGCTCGTGTAGTAGCCGTAGCTATCCTGGAATTAGTCTTATTCAGGAAGAACACCACTTAGCCATTATGTATCAAGATTGACTAGAAACCTGTTTTATCAATCTTATACTCTGATCAGAGGTTTATGAGTGTGTCACTTCAACAAGGGGCCCTTAATGTACATCTCCCATTATATCATTGTATCAGAAGCGATGGATCCCATCTTAACTACTCAACTTACCAACGTATGATCATCACTACACCCGTAATCACTCGTGTCATCCTGATCGCTAGGGTATGAATAAGTATGACCCAAAATATAGCAACTCCTATATAAGGTAACTAGTATCTCAGGTCTAAGGATACTTGTACTACTACTACTACAATAAGACATGACACCAACACATGGATTTAGTTATTTCCGAGTGTCTGTCTTATAGTAGTCTCCAATGCATTACCCAAATACATTCATGTTTTAACTCAAGGTACCACCTTCAGCTCGTGAGATCGATTGCTTGGATCTAATCCAAGGAGTAAGCCTACACTTACTAGTCTATCCACTCCATTGATATCCAATCTTAATGAAACTATGACTACGGATATTTAGACTATTAATAGTAACACGTATGTGTAGTTCTCACACCAGATAGCTCCCATTATGTCCTCGTACTTTTACGCTATGAAGTAGTCACGGACTTTGTCTTATCAATGTGCATATATATGATACTATACATATATGATACTAGCGAGATACATGAATAAATTGAAAACACTGATAAGCAACAAAGATGCCTTAATTATTATTAATAATATTCTAAAACCGTTTGTACATTATAACTAATTAAGACATATCGCCCTAATTTCCTCTAGAGCATACATCAGGTCTAACAAAAGCTTGCTCTAAAAGAGCTAGAGCCAGCCTAGCAAAACCAAGGGCAAGAAATGTGCCTACCCAGCCTCAAGCTAGACAAAGAAATAAGATAAAACTTAAAACTCGCTATTAGAAGGAAGCTAAGGCGAGATAGAGGGTTTAGGGGAGAAGAAGATGTTAGGGAGCATGAGGAGACCCTACTCCAAAGAAAGCGCAAGGTTGGGTTAACTAAAGAAGATGTAGGTCAAGGGAACTCTAAGGCTGCAGCCCATGTGGAGGAAATTCTTACCAAAGTAAATGGCACTTAGCTCAAGCACTCTACCACCACTTGCCTAGTAAAGCGAAATGTTAAAGTGGTGAGCAACGATGAGAAGGATGTAGATGATGTGGAGATCATTGATCATGAAGAGTCTGATCTTCCCACACTCAGCTTGAGTCCCTTCCTACTCAAGCTGAGTTACTTGAGGCTTCCCAACCTTGGGTCAAACAGCGAACCCACAAATTTCTTTAAATCCTTCCTCCATTTCTTCTGTAAATCCTAAAAATCCTACCTCTCCTGTAAATCCTTCAATTCCTACTCTTGTAAAATCCCAAATTCCTATTCATTCTATAAATTCTCCTCCTCAAACTCAACAAACTATAAATTCTCCTGACTAACTCCTTCCTCTCCTATTCAGCCTGAAGATTCTTTCTCACCTCCTCCTTCTTCTCCACCTCAAAATACAGAAACTGCAATAATCCCTTCTCTTGTAAAATCTAAAGCAATCCCCACTTCTTCAAATGTACAAAATTCTAAACCTAACCTTTCTTCAAACCCATCCTCAACCCCTCTAATCCCTCAAATTAGAGAAGTTCCTAACGCTGAAAACTTTGTGCATCATGGAAAAGCAAGCGAGGAAGGTACTAAAGCAAATTTTATAATCATTGAAGTACCTACCTCTAGCAGCAAGCCAGCCCAAGAGGACTTGTCTGATTCAGCCATCTTGGCTCAGCTTAGAGAGTTAGCAAGGAAGAAATTCCCAACTCTCAAAACTAATACTGAGTTGGATGGAGTAGTATGCCAAGTGCAACTAGCTTAAGAATTGACATACTTGTCCATGAAAGCTAAGGCTAAGCTGCCAGAGTTCGATGAGCATTCAAGTATTCCCTTTGTATCACTTTGATGCAAGGAGTTTGAAAAGATTCAAGGAAGCTTGTTTGCGATTCGCAACCACTTGATGAAGGAAAGCGCCAAAAGCCTAGTGGACAAGATGGCTTTGATCCTCAATAGGCTATCCGATTATATAACTCAACTCAGCATAGCTTTCACTTCCATCCTCATGTTTACTACTCTCACTAACACGGTAGCAAGAAAGATAAAGGGTAGTATTGATGCTACTGCTGAGCAGCTAAGTAGCTTGAATGCCACCCTAGTAACTCAAGCTACACAGTTTCATTAGTTCGAAGAAGAATAAGCCAAAATCAAGAGGAGCACCGATAGAATGAATGAAAATGTGCTCAAAGAGGTGGAAGTCACCAAAGACATAAGCCACAGCATGGCAAAGTTGTTGGAGAGTATGTCGAAGCTAATGGTGAACTATGATAAGAAGTTGGATAGAGTTTTAAGGGAAGTTGAGGAGACTAGGAAGAAGGTTTCTAAACCTTCACTTAACCTTAATGCGCTAGATGAGAAGCTAGAATTTGCCTACAATCTTATCAATGAAAATACTGATGATAAGGTCAATAAAGCGTAGAAAGCTCTATTTAATGCTATGGGAAAGCTTTTTCCAGAACTTACTGAGTCACTTGACTAAGATGGACTCTCCATTCACAAGAAGTTGAATATCATCATGGATAGGATCAATGATAAGAAAAGAAACATAGATCACTTGATCACCGCTAGGATGCATGATTCAAGGGATATAGAGTTCACTGCTAAGACAATGCATAACTTCTGCTCAAGGATAATTGACATGGAGGCAAAGCTGAAGATTACTTTTTCTACTTCAGACTTCAAAGGTCTATTGCAGTGCTTTCAAAAGTTCTCCTATCAAGGATTCAACCAAATTGCCCATCTCATCCGGTGCCATCATCTACTTCTAGAGGAACTTAATGATAAGGAAATCCTAACACTCAAGGGAAAGAAATAGTTTGAATCAAAGATCTTTCCAGAATCATAGGTATAAGAGGACTTCCAAGCTGCAATCGAATCTTTTAATCTATGCCTCGAGGAAATTGTGAAGGGCCAGATAACAAAGGGGAGGAAGTAGTGGAAGATGCAATGAGGATAGCTTCTTAGTATCATCACTCTTTACCTCAGAGAGTAGAGCATTCTCAACCTCAACCTCAGTCTCAACATCAACAGTAACAGCAACACTATAAACGGGGTGCACTATGTGAAGGAAAAGGTCCCCTCGCTCAAGGGTGACTAGCGAGTATCGAATTGCTGATGTTGAGTGTGATATCCAGATTGGACACCAAATCATGAGCCCTCTCTTCTGGCTGACCTGGCCTGGTATGGCAATGAATAATTGATGCTAGCTGATCACTATTCATAAAAGCATTCAAGGCAGTTGCAATCTCAACGCTCAGCAATGACTGAGGTACCTGTTGAGAATTCTACCCCGTAAGAAGGGTTTGATCCTCTCCTACAATCTCGTCTCCAATCAAAATTAAATGATGTATGCTAAACTAAATCTGAATCTGAACCCAAGTCTTCACCTGAGTTCGAAATACGAAATCCCTTCCAAACTGACCATGGTCGGAGAAATGTCGACTAAGCGACAAGCGGGCCTTTTCCAAACTAAGGTACATAGGCAAAAGATCATTGCATGCACATAAGATTCATAATGCGTAAAAAAATACCTGAAATGTCAATGTTATGGCTGCATTCACAAATGGTTAACATGCTATGATTCAAAATAAAGAATGTGTTTGTCAATCTAATTGAAATAAACAGGTTAGTCATTGGATAAAGTGAAAAATGGTGAAAATGAAAACCCAACCGATGGGCGTAGATTTGAGATCTGTACTTCATCCATGTGGTATCGTAACATGTGTTATGTAATGTAAATGAAATGGGGTAACCAACTTACCAGTTTGGTAATAGGTCAATAGTTTGAGATTTCGTACTATGACTAGATCTCATGGAATGAAGAGGTCAATTTGATTTCGGGTAAGCAATGTGACATAACCTAATGAAAACATTAAGTAAATTTTAGAGTGCATGAAAATAACAATGGTATGTAGCTGTTCACCACTTTTTTACTAATAATACAAAAGTTCTAAATATGAACAGGTGTTGTCAGTACCACTTATCAAATAGAAAAATGATAATAACTGCAAGTATACAATTACGATGTAATTTTAAAAGATATCGATCCCATAGGGAAGGAATTTGGTTCTAATGATTAACTAGAGTTACGGAACAAAAGAAAATAAAATAAGTTAAGGGTTTTAAATGGTAAATTGATGAATGGACAGATGCATGAACAGATTAGAGAAGATGCAAAGCATATAGAAATTCACTAAGAACAAGTATAGTGGAGTAAAATATGTAAAATAATCAAGAATGTTTTATGCACTAGATAACTTGAACAAACTCAGTTCTAGACGCCCAAATATCCTATAATTCAATGTAGAGCAACACATGAAATGACTTTTGTAAATCTAGGATAAATGAATTATGACACTTATAAAAACCTGGACAATAATAATACTATGCTTAGTGGGGGTTGCTCTCACATAGCCATATTTAGCAAGTTACCACTCCAAAAATGTTGGCTCACTAAACAGTGTTAAAATCACAGATCCAGTGATTATACACAATCTTGTTAACCCTGAAACTACTCTTATAATCAACTTTAAAGAATATAACTTCATTTATATAGATGACGCAAGATGAAATACTAGTTATGACACATAGAAATATCATAAACTTCGAATTAGAAAGTATAAGTGGAAAATAAAGTAAAGTTGCAAGGTATGCAAGTGAAAGATAAAGTTGATCAAACCGTATCCACTCTTTAATGGGAGTCATCAATTCCCGCAATTCCCGCGTCTACTTTCAATTCGGTCTCAACTCGTACAGAACCTCTGCTAGGATGCTATTCTTTGTGAATATCAAACAAATGAATGTTGAAGAACAGAAACTTTTATTGATAAGTGCTTTACAATTACACTCATACAACAATAGCTCAAATTTGTGGAGAAATCTAGTGATTGATATAAGAATCGAATCACTTATACATTTTTCTCTCCAACACTTTGAACTTGGCGAAATCTAAATAACTTTCACTCTCTATCTATCATATGCTACTGTTGTTCTACTATGCACCATCATCATCATCATGCACGGAATTGGCTGATTTGAACCTCTATTTATAGAGTGTGAAAGGTTACGTGTATCCAAATGAATAGTCATGTCCATTGGTGATGGGTTTCATCATCTTCATGTGATTGGATGCAAGATTTCATCCTTATCTTCAATGGATAGGAACCTTTTTTTAGTTACATTATCTCTAAAAGGTGTCTTTTCGTTTAACAGTTGATGGTAGTTGATCGTTCTTATCCGGTGGTTGGAAGTTGAGAAGAGTTTATCAAATCCGTTATGATTAACGAGCGTGAATACATGTCACGATCGTGAATGTGAGTTGGTAACTGACTGTTTGTGAAGAATGATAAGTTACAATTGTGATAGGTAGTCATGAGTGGGATTTGGCCAATCGCGATTAGGAAGCACGATCGTGACATGGTTGTGGCTTATGCTTTTCTTCATGATTCTTCTTTGCAACTTTACTGATCTTTGACAACTTTGATCCTAAGCCAATTCCTTGCATTCCTTGCATCTTTTTGCACCTTTTTCACTCTTTTTGCATAGAATTCCATCCTTAATCATTTCACTCCCAAGATTCACCTAGTTTCTGCACTTGCATCAAAAACAACTACATACCACGTGTAATCTTTTATATGAAGTATAAAATGACTATAAACCACATCATTTTATGAGTAAAAATATCAACATAATGAGTGTAATTATACACTTATCACACCCCCACACTTAACTTTTTCCTTGTCCTCAAAGTAAATACAACAGAAGTGTATAAAATAGTAATTCAAGTTCATACCTCATTTGGCGAAAGACTATTGCAATGAGTACCAGATTCCCACGTTACATAAGGTTCAAGTAAAGTATATGAAATTTCCCACAAATTAGTAATTTGTAATTTATATAGTCCAGTTGCATACCTTTGCTCTTAATGGAGTGCCTATCGAATTGCATCTTCATATAAGCTTTATATACTCGCTCGAATATTTCTTTCTCTCAAGTATAGTATAAAGTATAAAGGACAAAGGGAGAACACTTTGAAAAAAATTGATCTTGAGGCATTATTAGGTAACCTAGGATGCTAAACACTCTTTAGTGGTTGCATTTTATGCTCCATACCACTCTCACCTTTTTTTAGTGGTTGCATTTTATGCTCCATACCACTTTCTCTCATTTTTAAGCATATGCTTTTTAAGTACAGATTTGTACTTTACACCCATTTTTCGTGCTATGCTACTTTTTCTTTTTTCACTCATTGAATGGTTGTAGTTTTTACTCCGTACCATTCCTCACCTTTTGCATAACTCACTGGTTATCCTCTCTTTCTTTTAATTTTTCTCTCTTAATACCCTCATCCTTTATTGATCACTTTCAAAGTATTATGGCTATAGTTTCCTTACACTTTAGACACACTCAATACTTATAGGACATATTCAAGAATAGCATATAAAACTCATAGTAAGAACACTACTAGATATTACTCCACTTAAAACTTATCAGTAGCATTAAACTAAGACTATATAACTTATACTAATTCATGTTGCATTGAAATTATATCGAAACTTACTTGGAATGTTGTTATTGAATGTTATTCACCACTCATACTTGCCAAATGCTAAATGTTGTGCCAATCTACTAAGCGCTCACACTCTCAACATGTGCTCAAACTCGAAACAAAAAAATTTTTTGTTCGAAATTTGCACCAACTTCGAACTTGTAATACCTAACACTCATAATAACCTTGGAACATATGTTAGTATAGTATAGGTATGGATAAGGTATAAACAATACAAAATCAAGAAAATTTTTTCATTCTTCTATTTTTTTAATTTTATTTGATTTTTTTGGATTTTTTATTTTTATATAAATGCCCCCCACACTAGAGAACACAATGTCCTCATTGTGAGAGACTTAACTAGAAACTAAAAAAATGAAAAAACAAACAACTAGTCTCAAATTTGAAAAAGAAAAGAAAAGAATAAACCTGTTTATTGTGAAGAAGAATCCAAGGGACTAGGAGTAAATTGACAATTTTGTTTTCTAAAGAACGATAGTAATTTTTGAAGCATCGATATAGTACTCTTCTTTAGAATTTTCATGTCTTTCTTCGTTCCTCCAAGTTCTGCTTGGCAATTATCTAGCTTTTGCTACATAACCGCCTTCTAATCTTCCGATGCTTCTTCCTCTTCATCTTCATCTTCCTCTTCTCTCATTGGAGATTTACCAGGATGATGTCTAGCAATTAGATCGGTTGGGCCAGCGGAAGTGTCCTCGTGAGTCGAGATTAGTTTCTTTGTACGGTTGGAGTAGGAGTAGAAAGAAAAGATATCATCATTTTGTTAAAGAAGTCTGGTATGTTTCAAGTAATTCCCACCATATATCGAAAATACTCACCCAGCTGTTAATCATAGGGAAGTTCTCTTCGCACTCCCATCACAATGGCTGTTATAATTTCGGCCACCCAATCTTGTTCCTCATGCTTGTTGAGTTTTTTTTTCATCATGTCCCATATGATATCCACGAACTCCATTTGCTTCTTTATCACACAAGATAGAACAAACAAATCCCTCTTTTGGACCTTCGTGTTCTCCACCCGATAAAATACCGAAGTGGCGAGGTATTTGTGGAGTAGGAGAATACATTCATCCTTAATCAATTTATTTGGGGAAATCTACCCAAACTCAATTTGCTGGAAACGAATCCATCATACTTGATGAATTTTCAATTTTAAAACCAAACCAAGCATTCATCATATTTCTTGTGACGGTATATTATCTTCCTTGGTTGCGAAATTGAATAGCCCTCTTCTTATTGTCTTCAAAATCGAATGTCACAAGACATTCCAAAATCCACTCGTGATTTTGTGAAATCACATCCCCACAAATTGGTTTAATCCAAGATCAGAGATATATATCCCCATCTACTCATGGAGGTCCAATATCTCCAAGAAGACCAAGTCAAGAAAGATCATCACGGTTATCTCCAATTTGTTTAGAACCTGAAATCTTTTCCCTTCCTCATGGTTACGAATAGGAAAAGGACAACCGTATTCCTCTTTATAATTTGGGATTTCTCTTCTTTGGTAGGCGGTTTGCTTAACACAAGGCATGATTGTTTTTGAAGTAAAGTTTGAAAAGGTTATGAATTGTAAAAGAATAGAGATGTTTATGAATGAATCAGAACTTAGAAAGACTTGTAGGAAGGTTATGGTGGTTATATGTTCAACCTAGACCTTTATATAGAGTTCTAATAGGTCTCTGATTGGTCAAAATAGTCAATATAGTCATTTTCTCTTCAAATTAGCCGTTAAATGGAGGTTTCAGCCATCTGTCGCATGTTAATCACGATCTAAAACGGTCATTTTTTTTCCCATGTCGCCATCGCAAAGGCATGTCATGATCATGATTTTCTTCAAAATAGGAACCGAAGGTTTTGCGTTATAACGTCACGAACGCGATCTATAGTCATGGTCGGGACCTTGTTTAATTCTTCTATTTCTTCAATTTTTAGACTTAGTACCTAGAAAAACTAAGAAAAACAAATGTATTAAATATGAATAATAAATATTCACTACTACATACCTGGATTGATTATGGTGAAGATAGTAATTGAACATCAACGTCTTGTTGTTCAAATTTATTTTCGAGATAAGGTTTGCATCTTTGGCCATTGGCTCGAAATATTTCTCCATTTTCAGCTTTCAATTCCAATGCTCCATTGTTAAATACCTTAATAACTTCGTAAGGTCCCTTCCAACAAGATTTGAGTTTTCTAGGGAACAAGCGAAGTCTGGAATTATATAACAGAACTTTATTTCCAATCTTAAACTTCTTTTCCCGTAGTTTTGCATCATGTCATTGTTTTATCTTCTCTTTATAGATCTTGCATTTTCATATGATGATAAATGTAGTTCTTCTAACACATTTAAATCCAACTTTCTTCTTTCACGGGCTTTGTGTAAATCCATATTCAAATTCTTCAAAGCCCATAAAGCCTTATGCTCTATTTCTACTGGTAAATGACAAGCCTTTCCGTAAACCAACTTGTAGGGTATCTTAAAAGCTGTTCTGTAAGCCCATAATGCATTATTTAACTCAGTAGACCAATCCTTCCTAGAATTCTAGATAGTCTTTTCAAGAATCCACTTAATTTCTCGATTAGAAATTTCTACTTGACCACTAGTCTGAGGGTGATATGGGGTAGCAACCTTATGATGTACTCCATGATTATGCATCAAGCTTTCAAAAGTCTTATTGATGAAATGTGAACCTCCATCGCTAATTATGGTCCTAGGAACTCCAAATCTACTAAATAATTGCTTAAGAAACTTAGCAACTACTCCAGCATCATTCTTACTATATGCGCTAGCCTCAACCCATTTTGAAACATAATCAATTGCAACCAGAATGTAATTATTACCTTTAGAGTTAGGAAATGGTCCCATGAAATCTATACCCCAAACATAAAAAAGCTCCACGTCTAAGATGTTTTTCAATGGCATCTCATCTCTTTGACTTATGTTTCCTGTTCTCTGACAATTATCAAAATTCTGAACAAAATCTCTAGCATCCTTGAACAATGTTAGCCAATAAAACCCACTCTCTAAAACTTTAGCAGTAGTTTTTGCTGGTCATAAATGTCCTCCATATATGATATCATGGCAATGACTTAAAACTGAAGAAAAGTTAGTATCATCTATATATCTGCGAATAATACCATCGGCACATACCTTAAACAAATAAGGGTCATCCCACATAAATGATCTAATATCCTTAAGAAATTTCTTCTTACCATTGGAATCTAAATTAGAGGGTAAAGTATGCATAACCAAATAATTTGCAAAGTCGACATACCATGGACTAATAGTATGTTTAACAGATATAAGATTTTCATCTGGGAAAAGTTCATTAATATCACCAGTTTCACCTATAGGTCCCTTATCATCTTCTAAAGGAGATAAGTGATCAGCTACTGTATTCTCACTTCCCTTTTGTCCCTTATTTCTAAGTCAAACTCTTATAAAAGAAGGATCCACCTAATTAATCTAGGTTTGGCATCTTTTTTAGCAAACAAATATCTCAAAGCAGCATGATCTGTATAAACTATTACTTTAGATCCAATCAAATATGATCTAAACTTGTCACATGCATAAACGACTACTAACATCTCTTTTTTAGTACTGGTGTAATTGCATTGTGTAGAAGACAAAGTGTGACTCGCATAATAAATTGCATGCAAATTCTTTTCATACTTTTAACCTAATACACGGCCAACAACAACACTACTAGCATCACACATCAATTCAAATTGCAGAGACCAATTTGGTTTAACAATTATGGGTGGCGAAACTAATGCTCGCTTTAAGGTGTTGAAGGCTTTTATACAGTCATTAGAGAAATCGAACTTCACATCTTTAACTAATAAATTAGTTAAAGGTTTAGCTATAACTGAAAAATCCTTAATAAACCTTCCGTAAAATCCAGCATGGAGTAGAAATGATCTTACTCTCTTAAAATTTATGGGAGGAGGCAATTTCTCAATGATCTCGGTTTTCACTATATCTACATGAATGCCCTTCTCATCTATCTTATGACCTAAAACTATACCTTCATTAACCATAACTGACATTTCTCCCAATGTATTACCAAATTAGTTTCCTCACATCTAGCAAGTACTTTATCCAAATTTTCTAGACATTTCTCAAAAGAATCTCCATATATAAAGAAATCATCCATGAAAACTTCCATAATGTCCCCCACATACTAAAAATAGCCGAAACACACCTGTGAAAAGTAGCCGGAGCATTGCACAACCCAAAAGGCATTCTTCTATAAGCAAATGTACCAAATGGACATGTAAAAGTGGTTTTGTCTTGGTCATCTGGCTTAATATGAATTTGAAAATACCCAGAGAATCCATCAAGAAAATAGGTAAAATGCATGACTTGATATCCTTTCTAACATTTGATTTATAAATGGTAAAGGGAAATGGTCTTTCCTAGTGGTTACATTTAATTTTCTGTAATCTATGCATACTCTCCATCCAGTTGTTTTCCTAGTAGGAACTAATACCCTTTTCATTCTAAACTACAGTAATACCTCCCTTTTTCGGAACACATTGGACAAGACTGACCCATTCACTATCTGAAATCGGATAGATAATTCCTGCATCTAGCAACTTAATAATCTCCTTCTTAACAACTTCCTTCATGTGAGGATTCAATCTTCTTTGCCTTTCTATCTTAGGTTTACTATCATTCTCCAAATTAGTAGAATGCATCACTATATTAGGGCTAATCCCTCTAATATCGGAAATTTACCAACCAATACTCCTTATTTTACCCTTTATTGTCTATAATAATGCTTCTTCTTGCAAATCAGATAACTTACTAGAAATGATAATGGGTAAGGTATTGTTGCTTCTTAAAAATGCATACTTCAAATGACTAGGCAACTGCTTCAACTCTACTAAGGGTGGTTTATCTATAGAAAGTGGTATAGAATCATCTTCTCTAACTAATTTTTAGGTTTCAGAGGAATATTCTACATTTTCAAAGGATTCAAATGTTGACTCTTCATGAGATGTAACATGATAAATTTCATCAACACATGTATCAATTAACTTATCAATCATGTAATTAACACAAAACTTATCTCAATGTATGTTAGTAAACATTTTAGACACAAAATGCAATAATAAACAAATGAAATATAAGCAAAATATAAAAATGCACCGTAGTCTAGTAGTATTTGATCTTTAGAACGCACTTGCCTTCCCGCAAATGCGCCAAAAACTTGTTCGCCACTTTTCTACTGATAATATAAAAGTTCTAAATATGAACAAGTGTTGTCAGTACCTCTTATCAAATAGAAAAATGATGATAACTGCAAGTATACAGCTGCGATGTAGTTCTAAAATATATTGATCCCACAGGGAAATAATTCGGTTCTAAGGATCAACTAGAGTTATGGAACAAAAGAAAATAAAATAAGTTAAGGGTTTTAAATGGTAGATTGATGAATGAAAAGGTGCATGAACAGATTAGAGAAGATGCAAAGCATATAGATATTCACTAAGAACAAGTATAGTGGAGTAAAATACAAAATAATCTAGAATGTTTTATGCACTAAATAACTTCAACAAACTCGGGTCTAGACACCCAAATATCCTATAATTCACCACAGAGTAACACATGAAATGACTTTTCAAAATCTAGGGTAAACGAATTACGACACTTATAAAAACCTGAACAACAATAATACTATGCTTAGTACGGGTTGCTCTCACATAGCCATATTTAGCAAGTTACCACTCCAAAAATGTTAGCTCAATAAACAACATTAAAATAACAGATCCAATGATTATACACAATCTTGTCAACCCCGAAACTACTCTTAAAGTCAATTTGAAAGCATATAACTTCATTAATATAAATGATGCAAACGAAATACTCATTATGACAAACATATTATAAACTTCGAATTAGAAAGTATAAGTGGAAAAGAAAGTAAAGTTGTAAGGTATGCAAGTGAAAGCTAAAGTTGATCAAACCGTATCACTCTTTAATGGGAGTTGTCAATTCCTGCAATTCCTGCGTCTACTTTGAATTCAGTCTCGACTCGTACAGAACCTCCGCTAGGATGCTAATCCTTGTGAATATAAAACAGATGAATGTTGAAGAACAGAAACTTTTATTGATAACTGCTTTGCAATTACACTCATACAAGAATAGCTCAAATTTGTGGAGAAATCTAGTGATTGAAATAAGAATCGAATCACTTATACATTTTTCTCTCTAATACTTTGAACTTGGCAAAATCTAAATAACTTTCACTCTTTATCTATCATATGCCACTGCCATTCTACTATGCACCATCATCATCATCATGCATAAAATTGGTTGATTTAAACCTCTATTTATAGAGTGCAAAAGGTTACGTTTATCCAACCGAATAGTCATGTCCATTGGTGAAGGGTTGCATCATCTTCATGTGATTGGATGCAAGATTTGATCCTTATCTTTAATGGAAAGGCACCTTTTCATGGTTACATTATCTCTAAAAGGTGTCTTTTTATCTAACAGTTGATGGTGGTTGGTGGCGGTTGATCGTTCTTATCCGGCTGTTGGAAGTTGAGAAGAGTTGATCAAATCCGTTACGATTCACGAGCGTGAGATACATGTTGTGGTCGTGAATGTGAGTTGGTTACTGACTGTTTGCAAAGAATGGTAAGTCGCGATTACGATAGGTAGTCGCGAGCTTGATTTGGCCAATCATGAGTAGGAATCACAATCGTGGCACGATTGTGACTTATGCTTTTCTTCATGATTTTTCTTTGCAACTTTACCGATCTTTGACAACTTCAATCTTAAGCCAATTCCTTGCATTCCACGCATCTCTTTGCACCTTTTTCATTCTTTTTGCATAGAATTCCATCTTTAATCATTTCACTCCCAAAATTCACCTTGTTTCTGCACTTGCATAAAAAATAACTCCATACCACGTGAAATCTTTCATATGAAGTATAAAATGACTCTAAACCACATTGTTTTATGAGTAAAAATATCAAGATAATAAGTGTAATTATACACTTATCAGTAGCTATGAAATGAATGATTTTTGTTATTTTACCCAACTAGGACGAAGTTTCGGATTCCAATGAGGTCATCACTATTTAAAGGTATGTGGTGATGCATGAATCATTACCTTGTGGGAGCGAATAGTTTGGGTGTCAAATTTATACCTCGAAGATTAGGTAAAGTAAAGCTTTTGAAATGAGTTCACACCATGTGGGCTAAGGTTTGGATGTCCATATGGACATCGCGCTATGTGGGAAGACATAGTTTGGGTATATGTAGGCCCCGTTCGGGCTATGGAATGGATGTCTTGTGAACATCGCATAAGTAGTGGGTGGGATATGTAATTGCCCCGTGTGGGCTATGAGTCGGATGGTAAGTGGATATCATGCAAAAAAATGGTTCATGATTCCAATGGGTTTATGTTATCCTAGGGTGACATGATCTCGAGTGTCGACTAAACCTAAATGTATGTGACATCGATTTAGAATCGAGATGATGAGAACATGCTATGTTCATTTTTTTATTGATATTGTTAAAATGTCATGAGTGTATGCGTTTAAGTGTTTGCACCAAAATTCGTTAGTATGACATGTTTGTATAATGCATGATGAATCAAAAGCGATAAACACACAGCATATAACATGCAATGTCCAATATTCCAACCATACAACTCCCATGCATAGGGTTTTTGGCTAGTCTCTATCTTAGGCTTGGTTTACCTTAGTACCACAAGGGCACTAAGGAGCGCACTTGCAAGAAAAATATAATGCACTTGCATTTTTTGGGCAACACCCTAGGGAAAATGCATACAACTTATATATATGAGTTTTTCTTTTGGGTTGTTGATGTAGATGGTTCTTCTTTCACTATGATACACTACAATCCTCTCCCCAAATAGATTCGAATGAGGGTGGGTCATGCAATATAGCAACAAGTACTCCACTCGCTTAATGCACTCTCTTTTCTCAAGAAGGCAGAGTTGTACAAGAGCAAGCTTTGCAGTTAATAAGGCACCCTAAACTTACGGGCTAATCCCTTCTACTGCAATGTGATATCATGAACATGCCATAATGAGGAATTGCGAAATAATGTGATCAACAATTTCAGGCACTTATCCAAGATCTAAAAACCTATAAAGAAAAAACTTTTTAAGAAAATAATAATCCTCAGCAGAGTCACCATTGTGGAAGGAACATACAGATGCGATGGGCTGAGAGCGCGCATGTGATAAGCACGGTCCACTGGGGTGTTCTTGTGAAAATGAAATGGTATTGGGTTGGGAACCCAAAAGGTTAAAGAGAAAACAAAATCCGTTTGATATAATTTAGGTTACCAAAACCCGAAATCGATGTATCGTAGTTAGAGTCACCATCTGGATAAGCTCTTTCAGGGAATTAAAGTCCTATGAGGCTCAACGTTCAGGGGATGGCCCACTAAGACACAGAGATTCAGGTTCAGGATAAGTTGCTTACTTCTTATTGGATTACATTAAATTACATCTACAAAAAAAATCGTGTTTCTTAGTTATGCATGTTCGAGCTTCAACCATTTTTTATTTTATGATTTGATTTAGCGCGCATGCGAAAAGTAGTAAATAAATACAAAAAGAAATAAATAAATGTAGGAAAGTAAAATAATAATTTACAAGTCTCGAGGGATGCAGCCACCCACCTAATATATAAATTACATTTGAATTTGCAATACTCGAAGGAAAAATAAAATCTTAATCATAAATCTATTCTGCATCCTCAACGGTTATCTCAATTTATAACACATTGGGATCGGTGTACAAAATAAGACTCAATTAGTAATTGTTAGGTTAGGGTGATATTGTGTGACTAGAAAGACGCTCATGGCCTTTTGGTCAGAAATAAGACAATTTAGGAAATCATTTATCTTGTGAAAAATAGTCAATTTTAGGCTCGATTTATCTTGCCAATTTTTAAGTGAAAATGATCGCATGGCAAAAGGTGAGGTCTATTATCCGGGAATAATTTTAATTCCCTTTGTGGGGATAAACTAGCATGTATTTTAATAACATCCAATAAATAAATAACGTATGAATAAATAAATAAATACTTTAATAAATAAATAAAAGTATGAATAAATAAATAAATACTTTAAATAAAAATGAAATAATAAAAGAATAAACAAATAAACCTAGATCGATGACGAAAATCGAGTTCACCGTAAAAATTTAAAAGAAAAGAATATAAATAAGAAATATGGCACAAAACATAGGAAAAACAGTTTTAGGAACGCATAGGCTTACCCTTTCATTATGAATCCACGTCGATAAATTCGGTAAATCCCTGGGAGTATTCCTCGTTCTTTATTAGTTTGATTAGGTTTAAAAAATTTTGGTTTAAAAACAATGTGATTTGGAACCTAAATTGATTTAAGGCCCGAAATTATCCAAAGATGTTAGAAAGATGATGAAAGAAAATTTTAAAAATTAGCTTAAGAAATTCGAAACTATTTTTACTTTGAAAAATTCCATCCTCTGAAAATTTTTCGATCTCCTTTTGTGTAAAAATTTTCTAGTTTAAATTGAAAAAAAATTTTGGCATTGAATTCATCGGGCGAACTCACTAGTTCTCTAGGCAGACTATATGTCTGCCCGGCGAAGTGGCGTGTCTGCCCGGTGGACTCATGTCTGCTCGGCGGACATGGCATTCCGCCCGGCGGATTGGTGTCCACCTGGGTTTTTTATTTGAATGTTTATTTAGGCTCTTAAAATATTTATTTAAGTCCATAAACTTAATGTCTTTAAATATTTATTTAGGATCCGAAATATTATTTAGTGACTCTAAATATTTATTTAGAACTCCAAAACACCTACTTAGTGTCTGTCTAATTTATTCATGGTGTCTACCTAAGGTTAGGTTTTACAAGGAGAGCTCCCATTTCAAGATTTCCAGATAATCGAAAATTGTGAGATTCGGGGATTAAATCTTGAAAAGCCTTCATCATCGAATTCATGAGTTGGAACAAAATCCTGTGTTCATAACTCCTCCAGTGCCGAAAGATTGTCGTTTTAAGATTTTCATCAAGATCAATATAACAATTATTACTCTACTAAAATTACTAATTTATTCACTTTACTTTATCGTAAAATTATTTCTCTTCTTAATTATTACTCAATGAGTTCATTTTATACTTAATTTCTTTCATAATTAATACAAGGGTAATTTAGAAAAAAAAAGTGTTGAATGTTGCATGAATAACAAATAAAACGAAAAATAAAATCTTAAATAAAACGACAATCTTTCGACATTGAAATGATTAGTATTTAATTTCTTAATTGCAGGTTTTATCGTGGGATTAAAATGAGATTACAGTTTCACCTGTATCCAACATCCCAAAATGATCAAAAGCCAAAATAAACGATCTAGATCTACTTTTAGCATTTTTACTCGGTAATATTCCATTTCCCCTTTATAGGGGGTCTTTTTACAATTCCCCCTATAAATAGAGGGACTTTTTTCAATTCAGAGGAGAAAATCTAACACGAAAAAAATTTTATTTTCTTAACGAAACGACACGAAAAATTTTTAAAAAAAATATTTTCTTTTCTTGACAAATAAGGAGGATTCTTTTTACTGAAAAAATTATTTTCCTTGACAAAATAACTCTTATTTTTTTTAATCTTTCTTTCAAGAAATCCTTTGATTATATTCGGGTCCAAAACAAGTTTGGGTTCCGAATTTAATTATTTTCAAATCAATTTTCTTTCATTTTTTTCTCAAAAATCCTCAGATATTCTCGGACCTAAAACAAATTTAAAATTCAAGTCTGATTATCTTTAGGATAAAAATAAAATATTCTCATACACCAAATAAACCAAAACGAATGAGGAGCTCTCCCGAAAATCAAGCAGATTTGTCGACGTGGATTTGCAATTAAAAGGGTAAGCCTCTGATTTCTTAGAGCTAATGTTTCCTATGTTTTATATTTTATTTTCTTCTCAATTCTGACCTAGGATTTAATTTAAGTATTTTATTATATTGTTTATTTGTTTATCCCTTTTATTTAATTATTTATTTAATTGTGGAAATTTTCAAATGTACATTTTAGAATACCCCCACGAAGGGAACTAAAATTATTCTCGGATAACAGTCCTCACATTCTTGCCATACGAGCATATTCACTAATAATAAAATGAATCATTTTATTTCTAAATAAGAAATTCTCAACCGTCAATATTTTAATTAGACCACACGGGCCTCATCAAAATCAAATCGAACATACATGTAAATGTTGTGCTATATTTGGTGCTAACCTTTGTGGGTGCAAGTAGGTTAGGTTAGTTGTATGAT
This sequence comes from Euphorbia schlechtendalii, assembly GCA_949673415.1. NCBI lineage: Eukaryota > Viridiplantae > Streptophyta > Magnoliopsida > Malpighiales > Euphorbiaceae > Euphorbia > Euphorbia schlechtendalii. The sequence goes on along the minus strand of CATIWQ010559988.1, from coordinate 14,927 downwards.
TGAGATTTTAATTTTCCTTCGGGTATTGCAATTTCATTTTTTTGAGGAAATGTGATTAATAGATTAGGTGGGTGGTTGCATCCTCCGAGATTTTGTAATTTTTAATCTTTACTTTTCCGCATTTATTTACTACTTTATATGGATTTATTGCTTTATGTATGCGCGTTAAACCATACATTATAAACACGAAAATGACTTAAATACAAATATGAACAATTAAGAAACGTAGTTTTCTGTAGATGTAATTTAATGTGATCCAATAAGAAGTAAGCAACTTATCCCGAAGTCGAATCTCTCTGTCTTAGAGGGCCGTCCCCCGGACATTAAGCCTCATAGGACTTTAATTTCTGGAAGAGCTAATCCAAGTGGCGACTCTATACTAAGAGACCACGGATTCGGGTTGTGATGATCTAAATCATTTTCTCTCTCTTTCGAACCTTTCAGTTTCCGACCCAATATTTTATTTTCACAAAAACACACCGATGGACCGCTCCTCTCATCCTAGCGCCCTCTTGGCCCATCGCATTCTGCATCTTCCACTCACACTTGCCTTTTTGGTTATCTTAGAAACTTACACTTCCATTCCTTTTACGATCTAATGAGATGAAATGGCTTTCATCTCCCGTCATATGCCTAGAGCATCCGCTATCCGAATACCACATTCAGTGTCATCAATGGATCTTAGGCTCATTTACAAAATAATTACGTTTTCTTAAGTACCCATGCTTTTGAGCTAGGTCCTCCTTTGTTAGCAATGCTTATATTAGACCAGTCGTACTCGCCGTAATAACCATTTTTATGCTCATAGAGAACTGTGGCATGTCCAGCTTTGTCGCAAAAATCACACACTACTTTCATTTTGGGTTGGCTCGCTTTCTTCTTTTTAGAGGAATTCTTCCTCTTAGAATTGCAAGCTTAGTTACTCGAAGTCAAACTATTGTCTAGAGGAGGAACCCGTTTCTCCTTTAAAGTTGTTATCTCAGTAGTCAACTCATCTAATCGCTTAGTGAGCTTGTTGTGATGACATTCATGATACTCAGCTTTTTCTTGAAGAAAGCGGATATCAAGAGATAAGGAAGTGATTGTGTCTTCCAAATCTTCACTTCTCCTCACTAGCTCTTTGATGTTCTAAACTGACTTATTAGTCAGCTTCATGACATAACAGGGTACCTGAGCAAACTCCTCTATTGACAAAGGGATTTCAAAATGTTCCTCATTTTGAGAGTTCTTCCCTTGTGGCTCTCAGCTTCAGAGTCATCAGTAGATTAATTACTCTTTGAAGTCGATGCTTAGCTCTCGCCCCTTTCTTTCTCAATCTCCATTAAGCAAAGGTTGGCAGAATTTGTAGCTTCTGCATTTGAGGATCAAGATTCCTTTGAATCGCTCCCGGTGGAAGTAAGTGCCTCATTTTTTTGGCAAACCTCTTCTTATATCTATCCTTCTTGATCTTTGGACATGATGATAAAATATGGCCTTTTTCGCCACAGTCAAAACACTTAATGTCTTTGATGTGCTCCTTTTTTGGTCCTTCCTTGGCTCTACGCCAGTGCTAAGTTGACTTGATTTTACCGGGAATCTTCTTCTTCTTGAACTTCCCGTCCTTCTTTATGAAGCACTTGAATTGCCTCGTCAGAAGGGCCATCTACTCATCTGTATCACTATTGGTGGATTCGTTTAATGAGTCAGCTTTCAAGATAATAGCTCTAGCCTCTCTCTCCTTGCTTTTACTCCTCTTGGAGTCATCGGTATATTTCCTCAGGGACATTTCCTGAGTCAACAAGGTGCCTATAAGCTCATCACAACTATAGATCTTCAGATCATGAGCCTCTTCGATCACGCTCTTCTTTGCATCCCACTCAACAGTGAGAACACGGAGAATCTTCTTCATTAACTTTTCTTTAATGAAACTCCTTGCCTTATCTTTTCAGTTCATTAACAATGTTAATGAACTTGGAATTCATGGATTGAATACCATCGCTAACGCCCATCTGGAACAACTCATACTCTTTAAGCATGAGGTTGATCTTGGACTCCTTGACCTTGTCAGTCCCCTCATAGGTGATCTTCAGTTTTCTCCAGATTTCTTGCGTTGTCTCGCAGCCCGAGACCCTATTAAATTCTGTAAGATCTAGCAAACAATGTAAGTAATTAATGGATGCTGCATTTCTTTGTGAAACCTTAGGTCAGCGCCATCATAGTTTTCAGGATCAACTAAGACTCTTTCCCCATTCCTCACAATCATGGTTTATGGGGCCAAGCTCTATAACAAGCATCAACTAAGACTCTTTCCCCATTCCTCACAATCATGGTTATGGAGCCAAGCTCTATAGCAAGCCATGCTTGCATACTTTAAGATTGAATGAAATTTTTAATGCAGTTTTTCCAAAACGTGTAATGATTACCATTAAATAGTGGAGCCTGGTTACCGACATTCCTTCTTTAAGGAGTATAATCTGTCAAGAGCTAGAGCTAAAACTATTATAAGCCATTTTGGATCTTTAACTCAAAGATAATGAGCCAATAAGTTAAGCACTCGCTTTGATACCACTTGTTGGTGCGAAACAGCTTTATATTAATAGGAAAGGGGGGGTGAATGCTTTACTTGGTTCTTTTTTATTTTATAAAAATTCTTAAGCAAGTTCAGTTTTTTTAAATGTGTGCTGAGTGAAGCATACTGAGTTTGGTCTAAAAACTATAACTACTCAGCTTCGCTAACTTAGTTTATCTTCAATCACTGCTGAGTACTTTACTCAACTCAGATTGGTTTTTCAAGAAAAACTTGTAAAAACAGAGAGATTGATGAATGAGTAAAATGTGATAAAGATAAGCGCTAAAGGATAGAACTTCAACACCTGAGATTTTATCCAGGTTCAACCCCTAGCCTACCTCTAGTCCCCGGATGCCTTTCTGAACTTTAAACCACTAATGTTTTCTTTCCTTCCTTAGGCGGAGAAGCCTTTACAATGGGTAGACTCAATTATACAAAGTACCTTCCTTTCTAACTACAACTCAAACATAATTTAGGTACCCTTCCTAAACTTTCACTCAGATTTTCGAATAAAAATTACGAGTGGAGGATTTCAACTTATAAAACACGTTGAATCCTCTACAATGTTAAATCTAAAGTGATTTCTCTCTATTGTAAACAGATTGGAAGATTTGTATTTTCTTTGATTACATGATTTGGAATTTCTTAATGCCGGGAATATTTGGGTAGTATCTCAGCTCTTATGAAATTCGAGGTGATTCACCAAGTTTGAATGTTTGCTTCAGTCTTCAATTTATACTTGAAGTTCTTAGAAGTTCGTTGCAAACTTTTCGTTCTGACTTAGTCTTCAATTTCCCTTCTCTTCAAATCTTTCTAATTTTTCCATTTGAAACAAATTCCAGGATGTTAGAGGAAGAGATTTCGAACGTTAAGGCACAAGATTAATCTATTAATCCAAATGCGTAAAACACTTGTTTCCTTCAAGCAATTTCGTTCGAATAGAGAAGCGCACGAGATGCAACTTGGAAGCTTGCAATTTGTTGACTTATCAACGTTGCAAAGTTGCACGGAGACACTAAGAAATGGCGTATGTCAGAGGATTCCTTTTATCTTGGATTCCTTTTAGTGAGAATTCTCCAACATTTCATATTGACACTTTTTCATTATGAGGACCACTTGAATATCTTCTTTAATTTCAAAGCCTTTTCTCTTGAAAAGCATCAGTGGAATATTCCATCCCTCATAGACAGCGTTAAAAGCATTTGTGTCATATATTTCTCTAAGTGTCAATTAACTCAGCTTTTATAACAAAAAGCTTACTCAGCTTCACTAAGTCTATATCTTGTAAACTACGTAGTACTAAGTTGAACTCAGCTTTTCTTACTCTAAGTCATAACTTAATTAATCACATAGTAAATTGAGTTGTTTTCCCTTAAATAAACTCAAGTAAACTTAATTAATAAAGAGTCTACTTAGTAATCAATTAATTTCACAATTCTAGACAGTTTTTTATTTCCAAAAACATTTGAGTACTGTGAAGTACTATTAAATTAGGTTCAACACTCTATTTATAGGAAGGGGTTAAAGTAGTCATTGCAAACTTATCCTTCAACTTGTATAATCTTTCAATTTTTCTTCTCATCTGATCTTCTAGAATCTTCTCGTTTAAGATAGATTTGAATCCGTTATGAGATAGATTTGTAGTTGTTGATGCAATAGATTAATCTATTAATTTGTGAGATTAAACCGTTGAATGAAAAACTTGCCAAGTCTTGATCTTCAAGTTGATTCTATCTGCCAAGAATGACAGCATGTTGCTACATGGCTTTCTTTGATATGTTTGAAGTACGCATTATGCAATCTTTGCTCTCTGTCAACTTAAGAAAAAGACCAACGTTCGAACACATGTAAGAACCACTATCCAAGATTCACAAATTTCTTTTGAGAAGAAATTTGTACCTGAGAAACTGATGCATGTTGTGAAAACAGTTATCTTTACGTTATTTTTGTAGTTTTTGATAATAATTGGAGTCTCCATTGCTTTATATAGGCTCCAAATAGTCCTAATTAATTGATTATGAATAGGAACTATAGTCGCATGAGAACTGTATCACCTGATTTGATGTTATCTCCTTAATAGGATAAAGTTATATTCCAAATAGAATTCGATCCCTATCTTGATGAGTGATTTCCTACTATCCTATCTTCTATAGGAATTATTTTCCAAGTTATCAATGAGTAATAGTTTGTTGAGATCCATTTGGTAAAATACATTATGTAATATTTGCTCTCTATAAATTTCAAAAAAATGATCAATGTTGGAACACATGTAAGCACCACTATCCAAGATCCATACATTTTCTTTTATGAAGAAATTTGTACCTGAGAAATCGACACAGGTTGTGAATGAAGTCTCCATTGCTTGCTTTCCTTTCCACATTGGATACATTTCATGCATCATTGACTCCATATCAGGCTCTGTAGGTACACTGTAATTGGAAACATTATTAGAGTGATTCGCATTGAAATTTGCATTGTGAGCTAGTAAAAATCTTTCCCCCTTCTTCTTTGACTTTGGATATTAATCAAGGTACCCATTCAATTTCCAACAAGTCTCATTGGTGTGTTTTTCTGAACTATTATGGGTACACTTCATTTCTCCCTTCTTTTTCCATCATAGCTATTATACTTTCATGTGTCTTCATTGACTATGTAATTAGCCAATTCAATTAGTTGGTCAACAATCACCTCCCTCTACTTTTCTATTATCTGCAAGATAGAATAGGCCTTACACAAGGTTGGGAATGAATCCATAAGAAGAATTTGCGATTTAGCATTCTCACAATTATCATGTAATCTCATCAAGAACTTCATAAGTTTTTCTTCCTCACTAAGAGTAGCAGTCTTTGAATTGACATTATGGATACAATTTTTTATCTATCCGCATTGACAAGAAAGATAAATCCTTAGTAAGACCAACTCATCCCAAAGCTTCTTTAATCTAGTAAAATAGATCATGATTGAGATATTACCTTGCAGAAATAGGCTTTTTTCTCTTTGATTTGAAAAATTATTGGACCATTACTTTCCTCAAATCTTTCCTCCAATTCTTTTCATAAACTTCGAGCACTTGTAGTGTAAAGAAAAGTCTCTACGAATTCCTTTAACATTGAGTTGAGAATCCACGAAGTCACCAAATAATCAATTTTGTACCAATCTTGATCCTTTGTTGTTTCTTCATCGAGCTTATTATACTTGAAGATGTAATCAACTTTGGATTTTGTTATCAATGCCCATTGAATCACTTTACTCCAGAGCATATAGTTTTCTCCATTGAAATCTCAAGTACCAAAACCATATCTGTATTGTCAGTGTTGCCATTTTCACAAAAACTGGACTTTTTTTAGCCATGCCCTTCTTCCCCAGGAATTTCATTCTGGATAGTGAACGGATTCACATTTCCCTTCATTTTAATCATTTTGGCTCTAATACCATGAAAGATTGCAGGACAAATGAAAGTTAACTCTACTTTTAAGAGCAATTGAAAAATAGAGAAAATAAAATTGGAAGATGAATTTTCATTGATTCAAATTGGGAAATTCTGTACAATAGATTATGCTTATATTGAAGCTAACTAATTATGTTACAAAATCAACTGATGGAGATTAAATCAATCAAGTGATTAACAACCCCTTTGATCTATTATAAGTTTCGTAGCTTGAGCTGCTGTAATCAACGAGATCCGCATAGTTAATTACAGTCACACGGATTACTGAGCTGGCAATCTCCTAGATTATTGAGTTGACACTTGGGCATTCCATCACTTATCATTAGAGCATCTTAGTAGCTTGTATATTTCACAAATTATCTTGACACAAATGAAGGAATATACAATCAATTTGAAAATACATCATTAATAGCTTATCTAGCCCATCTTTCCTATATGATGTGACACCTATGTGTTATCAATTATTGTAGACTATGTCTATTTGATTGTTTAGATGTAGATGTAGACAATAAAATAGACATTGTTTACAATAAATACTATTTAAAATTCAATAGACAATCTATTATTTCTATCTTAAAAATAGACGTGTATTTTTAAGATTATTGCCACATCATCAATAGGAATTTCTATTCCACATACTACCTAGACTTAGAATACACTAAAGATGCTGTTAGTACCAGGGTTTTGAAAACTGGACCAGACCGGCCAGTTTGACCAGGTTCGACCGGAACTGGCCACTGGTCCGGTTGGTTTCTTAACGGTTTTCAATCTGGTCAAAGATCGTACATTGATCGGTTGAACCGGTCGGTTGGACCCGGTTGAACTAGAAATTGTTTATCCAACCGAACGGTTCATTGATATTTAATAAAATTATATGTTTTAATGTTTTTTTTGCAATAGTTAGTAATCAAACCCACGACCTCTAGCTTATTATCCATTATACCTACCACTCAACAAAAACCCCTATTTGTTCTATATTTATATTTTATTTCATTTATAATATTCACGTTAAACTTTTACATATTTATAAATTACATATTTTCTTTTAGTACATTGTGTAAATAAATTGGTTTTATCTTTAAATAATATTTTTCAATTAAAAATTTGAATTGTTTTTAGTTTTAAATTTTTCAAAATCAAAGTAATATTTATTTATTTATTAGTAGGAAATGATATTGAATGTTCGTTACTTTTTATCCAATATATGTACATTAAATATTTGACTATTTTTTTAATCCAATTTATAATACATGGTCTCATCTAATACAAAATTATTATCATTCATTTCATCAAATTGTGTTGATTATTATATTTTATTGTTTTATTAGAAAAATAAACTTTGTATATGATGTATTAACATTAAAAATATTATTAATTATTGAAATAGTATAACTTATATTATTTATTTGATGTCAGGTTATTAGAATTATTAAAATTTGACAAATTTTTAAAAAATCTGGTTCGATCACCGATTTAATCCGGTTAAATCTTAAATCCATAAATCACTCCTTCATCGGTTATCGATCTAATTCTAAAAACCATGGTCAGTACTTAATTTCTTAATTGCATGTTTTATCGTGCGAATAAAATGAGATTACAGTTTCATCTGAATCCAACGTCCCAAAATGATCAAAAGCCCAAATAAACGGTCCAGATCTACTTTTAACAATCTTACTAGGCTCCAAGTTTAATGCCTCGGCGTCACAGATTTTTCGCTGTTTAATCTCATCCTCCGAAAAATTCCTTTCCTGTTTCAGCAAAATCACAGCAAGAGGAGAGCGCTACGAAGAGGAATTGGAAAATGGACGACTATACCAGAGAAATGATGGACCTTAAGACTCTCGTCACTCGTACCCTCGAGAAGAAGGGTGTTCTTGCTAAGATCCGGGTACTTCATCTTTCTGTTTTCATTGTTCTTTTTTTATCAATCGATCATAGCGAATATGAAGTGAAATACGCGGAGAGATAGAAGGCCAATTTTCATTTCCTAAGTTAATTAGTGTAGGGGAAGCCGTTTAGGAGCTTCTTCTGCTTTCCCTTCCTTTCTCCTGGATCTCGTTCCTTGAGAAATTTTGAAGATCTCTGATTTCACCTCGTTTTTGCTTGAGTTTTTAGTGATCTTATAATGTTGTACTTGTGATTGCTTTATAATGCCGTGTTTTGGTGTAATTTGATGACTAGGGATTTGTGTTTTGTTAAAATTCAATGTTCACTGCTTTGCATGTTTTTCGATTCACGTGTACAACCTCATGTGCATATTCTGTCCAACTACATTTGATCTATTATGGAGGCTTTTGCTTTCGTTTTAATCTCTGTATTTTCCTCCCTGGTTGTGGTGACGGAATGAAATGTAAAAACAAAACAGTTTATCTTTCAATCTGAATTGCTATTTGATTGATGATTGTTGCTTCTTGATGCTAGGCTGAACTCAGAGCAAGTGTTTTCGAGGCAATCGAAGAGGAAGATAGAATAATTGAAAAAGATGAAGGCTTACCTCCTGCATTGTTGGGGAGTTGCAATGACCGTGCTAAACAACTGCATGCTTCCCCTTCAGGTTGCCCCTTGAATTGCTGCCTTTAACAATTTTTGTTTGAATTTTGAAACAACCAAGAGTGAAACTTTCTTTTGACTATATGTGCATTTTTTCCCAATGTTTTTCAAAGCAATGATCCTTGATAACATTATTGTATTAACTATTAACTGATTGAGCAGCTGATCAGTATTTTAGAGATTTTATGATCAGGAAATTAAGTTCGTTGGTGTAACCCTTTGACATATAATATAACGGATCAAATTAGCAATGTTTCAGTATAAAAAATTGCATGCATCTGGAGATCTACACATGGTGTTACACGAGCAGATGAGCTTTTCTGCGAAATTACCAACAGATTCCTATGCAACTAGATTTAAGCCATTTAAAGTTTCATAGTCAAATTAAGATCAAGTCTTTGTTCTTAACCATTAATGAACATATCAGTGTTATATTAATTATGTATTAGTATAACATTATTTTTGAGAATGAGAAATATTGACCAAAAGATTGAAGCAATAACAGAACCAATCAATTTCAAATACCAATTATACCCTTCACACAGGCAATGGAGCCGTAATTAATAGTCTTATCTTATGTAGCAGGTAGCTATTGAGAGTCAAGATATCGTATAAAATGTTCCTGCTCCACAAAATAGTTGCACACAGTTTAATGTTTATATTCTACTACTAGTTGTGTAACAAGGAACTCACGTTCATTTAAGTAGCATATGATGTTATGCTTCTATATCCAAATGCAGGGAGGTTGTTAACTGCGTTGGTATATGAATACTTGGACTGGGCACAACTAAATCATACACTCAAAGTTTATCTGCCAGAGTGTAATTTGGTAATCAAGTAATTGTCATTCTGTGAAAATTTTATACATTATATTTGATTGCCTAATGTACTTTTATGAGAGTGTTGAGACTTAAGACTACTTCTTTTATTTACATTTCAGCAAAAGGATTCTTGGAAAGCAGAGTTGAAAGATTTTAGTAGCAAGAATGGATATGACCTGAACAGAAATGGTGATAGTCCTTTGCTTTTGGATGTTCTTGAAGGTTTCCTGAAGTTTGAGGTTTGTCCATAAGGTCTTTGCATATTGAACTTTTATGCTGAATTTCTTGAAAGAATTAGAGTCTGTTATATTTTGCAGAAAAATGATTGAATGCTAACTAGATAATCATTTTCCATGTAGGATATAATTTCTGTTGAACTTAATATGGCATATACTTGTTTTTAATATGCTCTGCGGTGTCTTATCTTGCAGTATCAATCCATGAAAAGATGAATATGTGGCCTTATATTTTTAGTTCTCGGAAACTATTTACTAGGATCTTTGAGGAATTGTAACCATGCTTGGTAATTAAATGGAATAGTGCTAGTTGGTGCTTGTTTGATAATTGTCTCATTTTACATGGGTGAGGGTTTATTTCTTTTCTGTATAAAGCAACAAGGGAATCAAATAGATTGTCTCTCCCCATATTATGTCTCATTACTGTGGAAAATCTTAATGCTCGGAGTCAATAGTTTCGGCATTTTCCATTTTGAGTCGGTTTATTGTTTATTGCTGTAGGCAGTGTTGTTCTTTCCTGCATTTACCTTTGATCATAGTTATCGAAATTGTACGATTCAGCAACGTAGATTCGAATCTATGTGGTGTATCGAAATACACCATGAATTGTGCTAGAATCGTTTAAATCGGTGGTGAATCGGGTGAATCAGCCGATTCTGCCAATTCCACAGATTCATGAACAAAACTGAGGAAAAGTAGAAAATGAAGAGATCGAAGATAAGGCTTGCATTCTTGAAGACTTTGTGAACTTCAGACTAGCTAGCCGCCTTCAATTCTGTTGGATGGCTTTCATGCTTTCTTGAACAGTATACATAATCTGGGATGAAGGTGGCTGAAGGTTGAAGAAGACTTAAAGGCATCCATTACCCGTACACTTAATGCTTTTCTTTTCCATTTTCAGATTATAATATGAATCTACGGTTTCCAAGTCCTTTAATAGTATTAATTACAATAGAATAGATGGATTCTAGTGGTCAAATCAACCCATCCGCGCACATTGCACTGCTTTTTAAGTGCATTAATTACTCTTGAAACTTGACTCTAATTTTTCTGATATATATCTATTACTGAATGTTCAATATATCATTTGAAATGTTATATATAATACTATTTAGTATAATATATCATATAATTGATATAATATACTAAATAATTTTTATGGATTGTTAAATATGATTTTTATAAATTTTATTTGATTAGTCTAGTTATTATATGTGAAATGACATTATAAAATTGTAATGATAATAATATGAAGTTGAACAATGTTACATATTTTATTTTTCTAATGTTGTAAAGTTGAACCGAATCTTGCGATTCACGATTCAAAAATTTGGATTTCGATTCTCGATTTGACAACTATGCCTTTGATTGATATGCTTCCATTGTTTGAGTTTCTAGCTGTCTTGTATGATTATGTGTGTACCAGTCTCAGTGTAGAATATCTCGTGACAGAATTTATCTCAAGGAAGGGGTACTGGTAGGAGAGCATCAGAAGCCGGGTCCTTAACTTATTTAGAGTCGAGGAATGTTCATCGACCCTCTTCATCCTCTGTTGCTGGTGGTTTACCTCCTTTAGGAAGGTCTCTCTCTGCACCATCTCTCTCTCTCTCTCTCTCTCTCTCTCTCTCTCTCTCCATTTTTCTTCACTTGGAATTAATTATTGCTTTTGTTCCTATACAGGCAAGTTCCATCTCAGGGATCTGGTGAGTTATGGTTTTGTAATTTCATCTATTGAAGAATATGATTGCAGCTCACTTTATCTATTGTCATATTTCATCTAGATAGGAGAGCAGCAGGATCTTCCATGTCTGGTTACCGCAAAGAAGACTACAATTGGAGATATGACAGTGATGAGCTTCCAGATGATGTGATTCGAGCTTCATCTGGCTTAGAAAACCTTCAGTTGGATAGAAAGGCTCGCAATCTAACCACATCTTGGCGGTTAGCTTCCTCGTTTCTATTTAAATTTAATCATTCAGGCAAAATCGTAGTTTCTGAAAATGCTCACACAGTATAATTATTTGATCATTGCTCTTTCTTAAAAGAGGAACATTGTTAAAGTTTCAGTTTTGTACTTCCACTGAGCATGATAGTGGACTTCTGTTGCTTCTTATAAATTCTAATATGCATCAGTAGCCACCCCAACTTGTCCCAAAAACCTCTTGCCCTATTCAAACTGACCTTGTTGCTCCTTCAACTTTCAAAAAGTCAACGCCATGTGTCAGCTTTTGATTGGGAAGTAAAAATCAGAAAAATGACATCTTTGAAAAATCAAAACTAACCAGAAGTTGACATGTGGCGTCCTGGTGAGCACTTTTTCGAAAGTTGAGTTGAAAGTAAGATATTTTGAACAAGTTCAGGGGGCAGTAAGATATTTTGGACAAGTTCAGGTAACGACTACATTACTTTATATGGTCTAATGTCCCAATCAGCTTGTGTTTTCTTGTGAATTACTGCTTTAACATAGGTAGTTATATTTTGATCGCAACACTACATTACTTTTAATAATTGTTATCTTTTACTGGCATGAGTAGATTTGCACGACATGCTTGATTTGCATCATATGTTTCTAATAAAAGATGTTGGATTATGGTTGCAGAAATTCTGGGGATGGAATGAGTGATGATGATGGCAATATTTGATTGGGTGAATGGCATTGGAGCTGTAGCTTAGCGTGTATTTTTGTTTTAAACCTACCAAATGTTTGATCATCAAAGAAAAGGAAACAAGCCGAGTAGTTGTTCCATGTGTGTGTTTTATTGTTCCTATATAATTGCTGCCATGATCTTAAACTGTATTACTGTATTCGCTTGATTTAAAATCATGATTAATTTAGATATAAAACCTGGTTAAGTTGCTAGATTGTTTGGAATCATGAATTGTGGTTGGTTCTAGGCCTAGGACAGGGTTTAAAATGTAAAATGCAATCTGCATTGAAATCCAAGTATATGAATTTGAAATATAGTTGAGCTGGCTGAGTTTGAATTTCTGATGAGTTGGAATTATTGATAACTTCAGGGAGAGTGCTTTGTTAGATTTGATTCTATTTACTACTTTGTTTTTGCTATGAATGAATTTTCATTTTATACATTTTTCTTATTGTTGTTGTTGTGTTACCATCGGATTACCGAAATCACCTCCGATTCACTCAATTTTCGCCTTCTCTTTATTGTATGGGTTGCTAGTATAGTCCAATATTATCTGGAATTTTAATTTGATTGATATACTTTCTATATTTCCTTTCTAAAAATATTATTTCTAATGTTAAAATAATATAGAATTATTATAGAGATGTTACTAGTTAATTATATTGATGTCCATAATTTACACTTTTTATTATGTAATTTGTATCTTTTAATTTTCTTGTAATATGCCTATAAATATAGATATATTTCATATGTTGAACATAAGAGAAAGATTTACATATTTGTTATTTTCTTTCATTCTTCTTATATTTTAGCATATTTATAACAAGTTATCAGCACGATCGTGATGAGGACATCGCTCTCGAATGATCCACTGAGCTTGTATATAACCAGGGTTTTGAAGGCCTTAACTTGAATGACGTGTTTTAAAGCCGTGAGGTTGGTCATTAACGGCGTCAAAGAGGAAAATATCGTTCAAGCTGTTTATAGCACGTTAACAGCACGTTAAGTCTCTACATCGGTGATTTTGTTGAAGTTATTTTATTATTATTCCTATCATATGATATTTATTTTCTGTTATGTTATTTATTTTTGTTATGATAAATTTTAATTTATATGTTCCTGCAGAGCATATTTGCAAATATATCCTTGAAGGATATAACAAATAAGTTTGATTTATATTCTTGAAGAATATAGATATATATGTGTACATATATACGTATATGTGTAATATATGTGTATATATAGATATGTATATACATGTATATGTATATATATGTGTGTGTGTGTGTGTGTGTGTGTGTGTGTGTGTGTATATATATATACAAGTTTTATTTTTCTATGTAGTGATAATGTCAAATCTCACCAAACTAGAATTTGTAGCCCTTGACATTTCTGGCAAAAATTATTTATCATGGGTACTTGATGCTAAAATTTATTTGAATGCCATGAATCTTAGAGATTGTATTAAAGAAGAAAATGAAGCATCCCCGCAGGATCGCTCAAAAGCAATGATTTTCCTTAGGCATCATCTACATGAAGAATTGAAAACTGAGTATCTTACTGTTAAGGAACCATTAGTTCTTTGGAATGACTTGAAGGAACAATTTGAACATCAAAAAACTGTGATCCTCCTAAGAGCTAGGTATGAATGGATGCATTTGAGATTGCAAGATTTTAAATCTGTAAGCGAGTATAACTCAGCTCTATTCAAAATTAGTTATCAATTGAAATTATGTGAAGAAAAAATTTCTGATGCGGATATGTTGGAAAAAACATATTCCACTTTTCATGCCTCAAATGTGCTCCTGCATCAGCAATATCGAGAGCGTGGATTTTAAAAATATTCTGAACTAATTTCTTGCTTGCTTGTGGCTGAACAAAACAATTAGCTCTTGATGAAAAACCACCAATCTCGTCCAACTGGTGCTAGTCCATTCTCTGGAGTGAATGTGACATATTGTCAAAATAATAGACGAGGATGTGGAATGAGAGGTTGTGGTGCTAGAGGAGGTTGTGGCGATAGAGGACGTCATGGTGGTAGGAATGGAACTAATTCATCACCACATTTTCATAATACTAAACAGTCCATAATGGTGAGAACTCTAAAAAGGTAAAACAAAACCATGACAATATTTGTTTTAGATGTGGAAGTTCAGGGCATTGGTCTCACGTATGTCGTACTCCAAAACTTCTTGTTGATCTATACAAAACTTCTTTGAAGAAAAAAAAAACAAGATTGTTGAAGCAAATTTTTATGAGCCAATTGATTTTGATAATAATTTTGAAAAAGGCAAGAACGTTGAAGCAAACTTTTATGAGCCAATAGATTTTGGTGATAATTTTGAACCCCAATCAATTGTGATACTAGTGATTGCTTTGGGGACAAAGATGACAAGATTGACCATTTGATTGGTGATGGAAATGTTCAACCATAAGTTTAGTTTATATTTCGAGAATAAATGTTATGTTTTATTATCTTAATAATGGTTTGAAGGTGTGTTTGTTTGAATTTTTATCAATAATAATGTTATCTCTTGTAAGGTATTTATGTGTTTTTAATAATAAATGTTATATTTTATGTAATTGTTTATTTTACTATGTATATTTACTTTATTTTTTTAGATAATGCAAAATTGTCTTAATGTTATGGAGAACGACATGTGCTTAGTGGATAGT
>CATIWQ010559912.1:0-17594 GCA_949673415.1 Euphorbia schlechtendalii | reverse complement strand
ATATATATAGAACGTATGAAAATTATGCAAACTGAATCCCGATGAAGCAAAATCCCGAAGAAGCGTTTGTGAAGTGAATGCTGCAATCGCATACAGAGCTAGCTAAGAGGTTGATTGCAAATGGAGCAACTCTGCCCAATTCATACAAAATGTGCTTCTCAAATCTCTGCTCTTCTCCATCCTCCTTCTCCTCTCCAACTTCAGGTCTTTCCTTTTTTTCCCTTCTTTTGCTCCAGTTTTCCGCTTCAACTCAATGTTACTTTCATGTTTAGGAGTACTTCGATGACCTCATTTCCTCCCGGCAATGCCGCGGCATCAAAGTTCAACACAGTTCCGACTTCGGAAAAGGTACTTACTCATCCCCTTCTACTTTTGGATTTTGATTTGTGTTTTTGCCTGATCCTGTGTATACAATTGATGATGGCTTTACGCTTGAGCTTTTACATGTCACTATTAGATGAAAATTGTTTCCGTTATATAAGGGAAGGTACTCTGTTTATGGATTACAACATTAGCCTATGACAACCAACTTTTATCATCTCGATTAGTGTTTTGAGTTTATTATGTTTGTTCTTAATGTTTTTTGAGGAGTACTGAAATTCTGTGTCTGTATAATTCTATATTTCAGGCGTCTATGCTGACTTAGGCTTCAAAGAAGGGGATCTTGTTTTGAAGGATCAAATTCTTGTTGGTAATCAGCATCCTTCAAACAAGGTGGCAGAAATATGAACACTGCTCATTTTTCTTTGAGCCTCAAATTTTGCAATTTTTATATTTTACTTTGTTCAATTTCGCAGATTGACTGTCTGGTCTGCAGCTTTTGTTTTCAATTTATTGGCTCAATAGAACTTCAGATCGGCAGGAAGCTCTACTTGCAAAACCTAGGTCTCGCAGCAACCAATATATGTGATAATGGAATAAATTCACATATTTCAACTGATTCATGTGATGCCAAGTCATCTGATGATGAGGATGACAGCCCCATTGAAGCTTGTGAAACTTCTGCAAAAGGTGCTTCCAGCAGTTCCATGGATAAGGTTGCTTTGGCTGATGGAGTTGTGGAATCATTAATGAATGGCCAATTGGAGTTGCCTCACTCAGAAAAATTTTCCATGCCTTCAGCCATTTCTTGTCTAGGCGGTTGTGGAGAAGCTTTCTATTGCAGGTAAGCATGCCAATGAAATTAACAAGTCTCTTGTAACCTAAAAAACTACTATTTCAAATATCTCCTCCCGTGTTCATATATCTTCTTAGAAATTGGGCTTGTGCAAATTTAGCGGAAGCAATTGATTAAATGTAGAGCATGGATAATATTGTGCATGAGAAAATGAAATATCTCTTGATCTCAATTTCTATTTCGTAAATTTGAAGCAAAGCTCAGAATGAATTTTGAGGTGAATTGCTATACTAAAATTGTACATATATATAGGATGTAGCATAGATGTGAAACTTAATCCCTGACTATGAAAAACATATGAAATTGACTTTCTCAATTTCAAACTTCAGACATCGTACAAACATGTCTCATTTTCATACTTCAACTAATAACAAAAACATCAATTGTTGGTTTTTTATTTTTTGTTTTATTTAATTGTTCAGAAATTAACATTTAATTCCTAACAAATCTCTCTTTTGAATGCATATCCATGGGTAACACCTGTATTGTGAAGTATTCGCATTTAACAGTTACGTCCAGAAAACATCATTCCTGAACAGTACTTTAGGGAAACCTAGACATTCTTTATTTTCATTCAGCATAGAATTGGGGTATTGATACTGGATACCTGAAAAATATAATTCAACAAACTGATCATCTCTACTGAAAACTTTTGATTTCTGTTAATAGCACTCAAAATAGAGGCTTTGCCAATCTCTCTGACACTAACAGAATAGTTATGAATCTTCTAATGGTTATTAAGATTCTCTGATAACTAATCAAAATCTTATTTGAGGATGCTACAACATAATAAAATGCACTGTTCTAGCATTTGCCATTGTTAATTTGCTGGAAGAGTTTCAGCAAAGGCTCCTGATATAAATTTTTCTGAAAATGTTTAATTCTTATGTATATGTAATTTATGGAATTATCCTCTCTTTATGCTTGTCTTTAATAGCAATTATGCATAATTTTTCCCCTTTTTGACAATGTTGCCAAAATGGTCATAGCAAATTATGTGCAGAAGCAGATTGGCAATCATCTCATTCCTTACTCTGTACTGGGGAGAAGTCAGAAACACCATCCAGAAAGGCACTTTTGGCATTTATACAACATGCTGATGGTAAGTTTTAAACTGAGGCCATTACTGTTTTAACCTATATGTCTAGTAATAGTAGTCTACCTTATCATATTTGTCTGCCTTACTTGCGTTCTTTTGTTTGTGCAGAAACAAATGATATATTCCTCCTTGCGGCCAAGGTGAATTCCAACTCATTTTTTTCTTGTTTTCAGTTATGCAACCTGTACCTGATTAGTTATGATTGAGAAAAGCTTTAGTTTGTGGCGAACTTGAACAGTGCAGATAAGTATCTGCTATCAGCTAAAAAAATATACAGCTTTTGTTGAAGTTAGATCAATATATAGAAATCATAATGTTAGTCAACTTAGAGCATTTAGCTGAAAATTGGTGAAAGTATTTGGATAGAATTTTCCATAATTTTGCACTATCTACTGAAAATATTTTGCACAGTTTTTGTAACCCAGAAAAACCATGCTTTTTTGTTGGGTCGTCTTTTGCCCGATCTTTATCAGTGGTAAAATGAGCCTTGTAGGTACATAGAAACCATTGCCTTATTCTTTTTTCATTACATCCAATAGGGATAAACAAGCCCATTAATCCTGAAGTTTTGAAGTTCATAATCTTATGCTCTTAGTATAGTTTTTTGTGCGTTCCGATATGCTTTTGAATTATTGACGCTCAGTGGTAGGGAAATGGTGTGTATGAATCGATTCTGAATTGCACAGATTGATTCAAGCCATCCAAGTGAAGATCACCTGGCATAATCCAGTCCTTGAAATTTAACAGTTTTCTGACTTTTAGTAAAGGAAGATAGAAGGATAGGAAACTAAAAAAGTATTGGAGAGTTTAAATGAATCCTGTTAATATGTGGGAGTGTTTGTACCTCATCTAGCAATGAATATTTCAATCATATAGTCAGCTGAAATGCTGAATATTTTCACATCACATCTCACCTTTATGACTCTTTAACTCCTGATGCAATTTCTGCCAGTAATCGAGTGCTTAATAAGATTAAGAGTAAGTTAAATGTTGAAGTGTTGGACAAATTTAAACTACATCAAGATCATGCCTCATGAACTTGTTCTGTTGAATAGCATTATGTCTAGCAACATGTTTTTAACTGGGTGAATGCATGAAATTATTTATGCTTGTCATGCGTAAAAAACGTTAAAACTATAGGCATGGAAGGAAAACTGTATATTTCAGCTCAATAGACTGCTGGATCAATTTATTTTGATGTTATTTTGACAAATTTTCATTTGAATTGTTCTATCTGAAAAGTATTGCAACAAGCAATTCAACTACTTAAATGATTGAATAGGGGTAATACGACTTAAATTTTGTGTTTGTGTTTCCTGTAATTTCTACGATAGGGATCGAATATCAAACAGCTTGAGGACATAATCTTTTCTTTTGATTTTACTCAGACAATAGCTTTCACCATTCTGAGATATAGAAAGCTAAAAGCTGCGCATTTAAAGAGGCTAAACAATCACATTGAATCTGCTGACTTGGAGCACCCTGGACTGTCTTTACTTCAAGAGGCATGGAAGCCGATATCAATTGGATACAAGAGAAGGTAAATACTATCCACATGCTACCAATTTTACGACTTTTATAGCATTGTCTCATGTTTAAGTGAAAATGAATCCTTTATACATCTGAGTAACAAATTTGATTTCTTTTAAAATGAATCATTAAGAAAACTGTAGGTGGTGCTAAGAGTACACGAAATAAGGAGAGGTTATAGTTGTTTTATCCAAATACAGAAACTCTAAGCCCTTCTTTTTAAAAACTTTTTAGGTGGTGGGAATGTATTTCATTACCAGACGATGTTGATTCTTCTGAAGAAACTGCATTTAGGACGGACATTAGAGATCTTGCATTCACGGTAAGATTTCAACATTCGGTTAGCTTATGCCAGTCTGTAGACTCCTAGAGTTACTCTTTGTCCTGCCTAATGCTATAGTTTATTCTTAGTCTTGTCATATATGAATTATTTGCATCATGAAACTGTTTGGAAACCTGTTTTCTTGGTTACTCATGCAGTAGTAAGTGTAAAGTTCCAGACTCGCATCTTCCGACATGATGAAATGTGTAAATAGTTCCAGACTCGCATATTCCATAACTTAGATTTCACCCTTTTCCTTATTTCCTGTATATCAATATATTATTTAAGAAATAACCAAATAAAGTTTCTATAACGTAACAACAGACCAAAAGTTGGAACTGCATGTCTGCATCTTTCTGCTTAGTTAATGTGGCAATCAGATGTTTTAGGCAACTCTATCCATCTTCAGTTTTTAGCGGACAATGGACACTTTTCCTTGCAACGACTTTAGGCTCATCTATTAGGGCTCATTCTTGCGAAAACCTTCATTTCTGATTTTAGATAACCACATCTTGCTGATGTATTCAAAAATAAATATAGCTTGCATACATTTAAATGTCTATAGACGAAACCCACAGGTTTTATGTGTTTCTCATGGTGTATTGTGAGTGTGTTCCGAATTTTTCTCAAATTTTGCAGTCACTGCAACTCCTCAAGGATGCTATCTTCGACCCAGAATGCGAGCCACGTATCCTATTTATTTTTTCTATATTTCTTATTGTTCATTTCTCTAATAGTTGAAGTCCTTGACACAAGAAAGTGTTCTCTCTTGAAATCTATGGGAACATTATTGGCATGTTTGAGCTGAATAATCTGTAAGCATCATGATTCTTAAAATCTTCAATGCTCCCATTTTTTGCCATTTGCATGCGTCATGGTTTACAATATAATGTATTCATGTTTCTACGAATCTATTATAATATATTCTTTTAAAATAATTTCATTCCTGGTAACAGATGCTGTTGACATGTTTATTCTATCTGTGTCTGACAGCGATTTGGTTGTAGCGTCTCCAGTAGAGGATTACTTTTTGTATATTGATGATCTTCCATATCCTGAAAAGGTTTGGGGTGCTTATCATTTTGTTACCCTGAATCTTGTAAGACTTGTATACAATTATATATTGAGTCTTTGTATTGGAATTTAAACTATGCTTTGCAGAAAAAAGCTGAGAAAATTACAAAGCCATTTCTGGATGCTCTTGGCGAGAACTATTCAGTTTGTTGTCAAGGTATGCTTTAAATTTACCGGGATGTCCTTTTTTTGTTGTCAGATTTGATTCCCCAAGTCAAGATTTCATTTCTCTCTTCTAGAATGTCACACTGTTTTCGTGGCTTCAAATTATATTTTGCAAGTGTATGGTTGTAGCTAATGATTTCGTGATTTTTAATGTTGCATTAGGTACCGCGTTTTATCCTTTGCAGAGTTGTATGAACCATTCTTGTTGCCCAAATGCAAGAGCTTTCAAAAGAGAGGAAGTATGTTCTATCGGTTTTGTATCTTTTTGTTCTTTTTTTTTAATATTATTATTAGATAGATAGATTTTTACTTATTGTGTTATATTATTTATCAACTTTTTTATTCATTTTTTAATAATCTATTAGAATTATACATATTTTTCTACTTCTATATTGTTATATATTTTTATATAAATATTCAATATTCTATTAAATATTAAAAAAAATAATTAAATAAGAAATTCTTAACTTCCTCTTTTCATTGTGTCATAATCAACTGCAGGACCGGGATGGTCAAGCAACAATTATTGCCCTCAGAACGATCCATGCAGGCGAAGAGGTAGTAGTCGATTCGCTTATGGTTTTTCTCGTTTTCTCGAGAAACCGGACTTTGATGTAATAACATGAATTTGGATTACGTGGCATGTTCAGATTACTATTTCATACATCGAAGAAGACCTTCCATTTGATGAGAGGCAAGCTCAACTAGCAGATTATGGCTTCAAATGCAGGTGTTCCAAATGCTTGGAATAACACACTTGAATAATTTACAGTTTACAAGTCTTAATATATTAACAGAAAGTATGAAGAAAGAACTTCGGAATGAGAAAACAATTCTGAGATGAGCTGTTGTACAACAGTATTACGATAGGCCCTTTGATTTTTAAGGCTTCATTAGCCTTATTTTGTTTTAAATCATTTGTTCTTTTCAACATTTGATTTTGATCATTTCTAAGTTTGCAGAAATGAGAGATGTGTACTTTTATAGTATCTTTTGTTCTCCTACAACTGTGAATCTCCTGGATAAAATATTTTTTTCCCAACTTCCTGTCGTACTCATTCTGAAAATATAATAATCCCGTCCTTATTTCAAAAATAGCCGTAGCCATTAAACATGCTTTCAAAGTTGAGCCTATTAAAAAAGAATACATCATCACATGGCAATGTTTTTGTTATTTTGAATTGATTTGGTCATGAAATCAAGTTGACTTGTTGGAATATATCAGTGTTTTAAAAAAACGTTAAGCAATAATCGGCGGTCAAAGATTAATCAGGACCTATGCGGATTTAGGTGCTAATTGATTGAGTTTTCTAAGTATAGTCGAGTGACGGATCTCAAAATAGCGCCCAGGCGGGGACTTTTAAAACAGTGGATTATATTTAAAATGAACAGGAAGTGCCTATCTTGACTCGAAACAAGGATAAAAAAAACAAACATAATGGTAAATATAGAATAAAAACAAAAAACATGAGGATTTGTGATGAAAATGGGGATAAATCCATCAAGTAAAGAGCATACAAGTCATCTTCAAATGAATGGCCCACATTCAAGCAGCATATACAAAAACATTTTCATTTTCAGTCCTACTGCATTATCATTTTCAGTAGTTTCAAAAACATTCATTCAGATTATTACGGAAACCGAGCTTTCCTAAGCAAATCCATAAACCTAATCCCTTCTAGACATAATACCTATCTATATACATGAATCTCACCTGTTCCATTTGTCACCACCACCTGCAGCAAAACATCAAACAATGTCCACATCCACCATCTCCTCCTTCTCCTCCCCTTCAATATCCACATTCTCATCTTCGCCCTTGTACTGCACCAAACCCGAAAAAGTAACATCATAATTAGTTACACACACACATAAATAGCACGACAATAAAATAAAAAAAATTTCCATCGAGTACTTTAACAGGAAGACAGAACTGACAGGTGAGTAAGTACTCTGCATGGCTGTAGGTGGCGGCGGCGGTGGTGGTGGTGGTGGAAACAGAAATGGCAACTTTCCGACTTCATATGATGTGCCTCCTTTATTCATTTCAGCAGCAGAAGCAGTTTCAACATTCTCCTCTGCTTCAATCTCAACTAGTTCATCTATCGCATGAGCAGCCATGCTGGTTGATGGTGCCGTAAGCCCTAACCCTGACCCTTTTTGCTGCATCGTCAATTATAAATGCTGTTTAATCCTTGTTCTGATTATCGATTAATTTAAAAAAAGATTTTATATTGGAAGAGTGGTAGTAAAAAGGTGGAGGATAGTTTGTTGGAATATAATCATCGAAACGGATTTCGAACTTCTATTATTTTCAGAAGATGCCCTGAAACATATTTTACCGATAAGATAAGTGTCTGGGAGTTTCATGCTAGTTATTCTTAACTCTTTTATCTATGTATTTAATTTAACATCGAGAAAGAATCAAGCATAACTTTGATCTCTTTACTTTTTTTCTTCTTTTCTCGTTTTCCCCCTTTTAAGCTTGATTGTTGTTGTTTAACATTAATTTTGACAAAGTACTGGATAAAAAATTTACTTTCATTCATTTTGTCAACAATAATATTAAAAATCAGTGTCAAGCTAAGCATGTTTAAAACTCATTATAACAAATCAAGTGTTCAAGGAGCACAAGTTCTTATGTGCCATTACCAAAGCTCAACGAATTTGTAGCTTACTTTGTCTATTTACCCTAGTAACGAAACAATCATATATTATTAAGAAAAAAGCCCTCAGATCAGGAATAGAAGGAAAGTTGAAGCAAAATAAAACAAATTAATGAAACATTGATATCTATGTCATAGTCACAAAAGCAGAAGCAGAAAAAAACCCTAAAAAGAAACGAGGGAGAGATGAAAACCTTATCTGAAGAAGAGATGCTAGCAGAAACACTCGTTCCTTTCTTCTGTTTGACTTCATTTCTGATAGGCTGATGTTTATCATTCTTATTGCCTATGATCGCCATTGTTTTGTTAATTCTCGATGAATCAGGGTGTGCATCCCACCCAGGAGCCATCCGCAGTGTGCTAGTACCTGTATGGTTTACTTTACTGCTGATTAAATGCCAGAAGAACCGCAGATAAAAAGTTCAGGCAAGAACAAACATATTTAACGATAATGAGACAACATAATGACAAAGATTGGACAAAGCTCACATTTACAGATTCATAAGTATGCATAGGTATGAACCAAGGAACTAGAATACTTATTATTTACAATGAAACTGCAATAAACTTATCTTAAACAAACTTGACGGATTCAATTCAGAAATGATGATTATTATAAATCAAACGTGTCTTTTCAGACCTTGATTCTCACTTACAGCACAACGGCACTCACTTTAGCTGAATGTATATATGTATTCCCCCAATGAGCTAAGAGCCTATGACCAACATGGTTGAGCCCTGAGTTCAAACTTCAAGGAACATGGTAAATAACTATGCTTCACGAATAAGTGGAATGACGGTCCAATTATTATTTTCATTCCATGATTACCCACTAATTACATCTATACCCATGCCCTTTTCTCAAAAGTGCACTGTTCATCCCATAGTATATGAGTTATAACTTTATAATTGAACTTATTCTACCTCGTTCAGTCATTCATGACCTGATATGTGATTTATAATCCACTACCAAAAAACTCAGCATCAAAGTGTTCTTAAGCCACAATAATACTACATCTATCCTGTCTCCAGTTCAACAATTTGTGCAAGCTTTACTAGTATTACTACAATATTTCTCTCCAAGGCATAGGTGTATTTTTATTGACAAGGGGGTGCACGTTGCAGACATCATGCACAGAAATTTATATAAGATGCCAAGGATCTTGTGCTAATTCTGTACTTCAAAGGAAAACTGGAAAATCAACAAATAGAGCATGAAAGGAATTTAACAAGATAAACAATGAAATATTACAATATGTATTATTGTTTTTGTAACAATATAAATTGAAGTAATATAAAAGTTTTGCAGAGGTAGAAAACAGTAAACCAATGAAGACTAGAACTTAACAAACATAATTATAATTTTACATAAAAAATGTTATGTTGACTAAAAGGGGAAAACAGATACTAGGACATGACATCAGTAAGAATTAAGAAATATAAGAAAATGAAACACAGTGAAATGTACACATCACAATATAAGGATATATTCATACAATCATACATATAATGCAACTAGATCAGCACATGGATAACTAGATAAAAGATCAAATAATGTTGGTTGAAAGGCTCCAGGAAACACATTTTATTTTAAACGACTTCCAGAATTTTCTATAGTAATAGATAGCATGACCCAAATGTAAAGTAAAAGCTTCTTAAGTCTCATATTCTAAAACATAGAAACTTTCCAAAATCGAAGGTTTTGTGCAATAATTAAATCAAGTCCCAAGTTTAAAATAGAATTTTGACCATATTCATACAACAATTGTCTAGGGAAAGAAATAAGGATTAATTTGAAAGACGCAATTTCTGTTTTAAAAGACCAATATATAATTCCACATCAGTTTGAACCCAAAAAGCACATCTTTTCTTTGCATCCGTAAAACTGTAAAAAGAAACTAGCAAATAGTAATTCATCTTTATTGAGTCATCAATGGTGCAATAACCTCCTTTACCAACATTGAGGAGCTCTTTACCAAAAAAAAAATTAATTAGCTAAAATGAACACAAGGAAGAACTCATCTCCCAGTATAGCTATATAGTGTAAATTTTATATAATACACCAAGCAGTTTGATGCCCATACTTTTTCAGATTACGCAAAGCAATATTTGACCAACATTTAAAAACTATTTTAGAAACATAATGCCATATATTTTCAAAAACACAGGTTGATGCCAGCATACCATATAGTTGAAATTGCGACCTCCTTTTACTTTATATGAAGAAAAAAGGAGCAAATTCTTTTGATAAGTCAGAAGCAGAAGAAAGTTGAAATAGTTACATAAAGCAAGTCCAGAAAATTACCTCCTTTTGTCAATGTTCCTGCACTATCATGTTTAGCATGCACACTTTTCTCAACCAGGAAAGAATTATTCAATGCTCCATTACTAAAGTTGATAGCATGGGAACCAGGAATTCCATCACTGACAATATTTATGCTTAAATCCTCTTCATTTCCATCATCAATATTTGTGCCAGAACTAAGTTCATCTACAATCCTCTGAAGCCGATCTTGTGACCTGCACATTTCATTGAATAAAATGAGGGCATATCCAGCGTTGTAAAATAGCTAGTATACATGGCTAAAAGCAGGTATTCAATACACATTTTCTAAGTTGATAAATATCAAATGACTATTAAGGGAATATTATATATGGCATATTGCATAATACTAAGATGGAGTTTGGTTTGCAGATTGGCTATTCCATGGAACAAAATGGAAATGTATGAAAGAATGTGAATTATGAATGACTATTGGTCTCGGGTCCATCATAGTTATTCCTAATTAATACAAATCATATGGAATAGCTATTCCTAAGTGAAATGAATATATTTGTATTCCACCACTCACGGAACAGTTATTCCATGAAAGGTAATATAGCTATGATGGACCTCCACATTTTCATTTTATTCCATGGAATAGCCTGTTAGATATCCCACATTGCTCGAAGCTTGAGGTTTGTTGCTCCTTATATAGGTGTGACGAAACTCACCCTTCGAGGTACTTTTACATATGGTCTACTGACCTAACCATTGAACTTTGCCCATTCCTAGTAACACCCTGAACTTGGCAAAAGTGCACCATTTTACCCCTGAATATCACATGTTAGCTACTAATTGGTTTGACTTTTCAAAGATGTCATTTTTCTAATTTATCTCTCTTCAACTAGAGATAACACGTGGTATTCAGGGCGCAAAATGGCGCACTTTTGCCAAGTTCATGGGGCTCAGAGAAACTTTGGGAAGTACAAGCACGCAATAGAACATTTGACAATTTTAGGGGGTAATTGGTGTATTTGGCCTTTAACTTATTAATATTGTAATGATTTGGAAACAGCTATATCTCATAAATAAAAAAATTTGAAATGGCTATGTCTAATTCCATTTAAATCAAAAACAAAGAAAACAATCAATCAGGATCAGCTACTAACTATTGAGAAAATGCTTTAAACATAACTTTTCAATCAGAACCTATCAGTTTCGGACGTAAAAAAATTTATCCAACACTTCAAGGTAGTCTTTTGTATGAAAAAAACTATCTACAGCCGCAAACAACTTAACCAAACTCTTTAATTACCAAATACACTTAAGGAGCTATGGTGAAAAGGACTTAATTTCGGGAAACTAGCAATAAATGGACCAAAGAATTTGTGAAAAAACAAGGGGCCAATAAAATATGTAAAACAAAACCTTACTTCTTTAGTTCCTCTTGAGCCCGCACATGACGCTTGTGTGCTTTGACAAACTTCTTGATTATTGAAATAATTCTGCAATTTTATTTAAAAAGAGTAAATTACATTTTCCATCTACCGAAACTCAAGAAAGCCAAACAAATAACTAAAGAAAAAGAAAATGGTTAGATCATGTTTTTACCATTTGTATATAACGTAAAACATACAAGTACAAGTTGACAGAAGTTTAAACTACGTGTCACATTGATAAATCATAATTCATAACTACCTCTTGCCTTCTTCTTTCTCTTTAGACAATTGAGCATCAAGCTCCTGAATCCTGGAGCTAAGAACATCTGCTTCGTCATCCTTTTCTTTTACTAAGGTCTTCAGGAAAAACAACCATCATATGTTAAATTGCTCGCTTGGTTTTGATCAGATAGGTTATTAGCGTAACAAGTAAAGAACATGAAATAACCCCAAGGAGGTACATAAATATATATATCAGAATAATGAGTAACAGTAAATGGCATCAGCAGAAATAAAAGAAAACAGAGAGCCATACAGCCTACTATTTCCTGTCCATGTTGCACAGAGACCTTGGTTTTGAACAGTTTCCATGTTTTGGAAACATTTCTACATTGATGTTCATGTATTTGTAATTTAAGAAAACTAGAAGAAAAGCCATATTTTAAAAAGAAAACCCATTTCTTAAAATACAAGGAACTGGACGACACATCATAAAATATCTTAATGAGTCCATCACCTCCAATCATATTGCATCAGATTCTAACAATTTTTTATAGATCATGTCATATACACAATTTCAAAATGAAAGATCTTGTTTCCTTTCCTAATAAGTAATTTATCCATAACTTTTCTTATTTAAATATATAAAAATTACAAAGGAATTATTATACTTTTGAAATTATATCAATACCCTTTTTTATTATTAGTTATATACACAATTCCTCTACGCCTCTATTGCTTATAATTTCTTAATAATTATCATTCCGTGGTGTCCTTTTCCTTTTCAAGTTCCTTTTTTTGTGAAACAGTCCATTTGGTACATATAAAAATGTAATATTCAAAAGGATATACTGAAAGAGAACAATAACATAATTAATAATAACTATACTAACCCGTAATTGAGATTTCTGCTGTTCAAGACCGTTAATCTCTGATTGAACTTCTTTTATCTACACAGTACCAAAATGCAAAAGCAAAAAGCAAGTAACTAGAACACTTGAATAAGTAAAAAATGTCAAGAATTAACGAATCAGTCAATCAGTATGCCAAAATCTTCTAACCTGTTCCTTCAAATCAATTCTGGAATTAGTAGATATATTTTTCCTTCTCTTAATTTGATCTCCAGCGCCATCTGAGCTTCTCAAACTTCCAGAATGGTTACTTCTCCCATCAAATTGTTCATCCTGTTTGCGCTTCTTGTCACTATTAAACAAAAGTTAATTCATAAACCAACTCTATGTGCAAAAATAAAGAACAGGACAAAACTATCAACCAACATCTTCGATGTCTATGTGATTAAGTACAGATAATAAAAGAAATATTATTATCACAGTTTATGTCAAGAAGAAGACAAGAAAGTTATTTATAAAATTAAAAGAATTGTAATTAAACTCCAACTATGAAGCAGTTTCGCTCTGTGTAACATTACCAAAGATATATAATTGGTAATCCAGTTGCAAAATATTATCATTGCTGGGATCAATATCAAACTAACAGTTTTTATACATTGTGTTCACATTATATAATGTATCTTCCATAGTCAAAATATTGGCATCTCGAGCATGAACAGGTTATATTCTGACGAACACAAAATTGTGACGTAATTGCAGATAGTGATAACCCTAGATCTTTGAGTTAAATGGAGAACTCCTTAGACAACTTCCGAATTATTAGAAAGATCCAGTTTAGTAATGTCACAAAGCTGAACTTTTGCAGAGAATGCACACCAAAGGTCAAGGAACACACTCCTTCCACTTGAGAAAACTACGCTACAGTTTATCTTTCATGGAAAAATAAATAAAAACATAAAAGAGGTGAAAATAAGCAAAAGCAGCGTATTATATATACAACAATAACAACAGTATAGACTTTTAGTAAGGAAACACGAAACTCCAAAAGGAGAAATAAAAGAATGATTTAATACCCCTTCTTTTGGAAATACTTGGAAGGGCTAGATCCTGAAATGAACAAGGACAAAGAGATATGTCAGGGAAATGGGAAATTAAAGGTTCAGAATTAATCAAACTTACAGCCATGTGTTTTAAAATACCAATACACATATGCTAAAATGTAAAAAATCAAGCTCAAAGAAGCTAGTTGCTAGTTGAAAACTAGAATGAGTAAGAAACTGAGTAAAATGTAAAATAATTGTCCCAGCTATATAGACACAATTTTTTACCATAAAATGTGTGCGAACCTCGTGTATCTCTTCTTGGAGAATATTTAAGCTGTGGAGAATGTCTTCTGTCAAGCTTCAATCTCAAATCACCCCGCGGACGGTCTCGATTATCTGCAACAAGAGACAAAAATTCCAGTGTAGCAGATTGGTTATTGCTTTTATCTTCTCATTATGACTAGCAGAAAACCCATAAATGACAATGAGGATAAGCTTACCATCACAAGGATTAAAAAAGAGTTACATAATATTGAATAATAATAGTGTCTGGATGCCAAATCCAAGGATGCCATGAAATTATCCTCTCAAGTAATGTATAGAAACAGAAACTTCACCATATAACAATGGGAAATGGTTTGAATATCACAGCAGGATGGAATAAGAATAGTTGATAGAATCCATCTTCTTGTTGAGAAATAAGATAGGAAAACACAATAAATACCATACATTCTCCACGTGCAATATTGAGAATAATGGCAACCCATCATCACATGCAAATAGCTTTCTTCAAGAAATAACTTCCATAACGTGATATTTTTTCATATAAGAAATCCTCCACAATATCAATTAGAGATAAGTGGTAAAGAATGTGGACAAAATTGCTTCCTCCAGTACAGCATTGCTGAGTAAATTAAAGAAAATGTTTGTTCTCAATATCATAAAACAATTTGAAGTTCAAACTACAGAAAAACCTATCATCAATCCTCCAACAAGAAGTTGCATACTGGAAGATGTAGTAAAATAGAAGAGGATGAAGGTGCCATAACCAAATTCAAACCCAGTTCTACCACAAGAATATGCCCTGCCAACTGATCTTTCATTTATGCATCAGAAAGCCACAAAGCTCATGTAACAAGCATGTTGATGACATTTGCATTTTCTGGATGAGAAGAATCTAGAAATATCCTTATTTGCATTTCATAGGTCACTTATTATGAATATCTCTTTCTTTCGCAAAGAATAATCTGAAAAGAGCAAGTTCTACCATAACAGATGTTCATCCCAAAAAAGCTTCTAGACAAGACAAGACAAAACAAAGGAACTCTGATTTTCTGGGAAATTAATGAACAAAAATAAAATAAAATAAAATGGACACACTGAAACAGCAACAGAGGAGCCGTTTATCACCAAAAGCTTGAGCTAAAATATAACAGACCTATACTATGGACATTGAGTAGAACACAAGTCATCAATAAAGATGTCAAAAACAAAACTAATAGCACCAAATTTGTCACCTTCGAACTCTTGAAAAAATGATTAAAAAAAAAATTAACAATTCAAACATTCATATTTACATATTGCTGATCTTAAGAAAACATTAAATAAACCAAAAAATAGATAAAAATATCAATAAAGAAGTTAAGTTACCATTATAAGAACCGGCGGATTGGCGAAGCTCAGCATTTCCATGGGCGAAAGAGCAATTATGACGCGGACAGCGGCCATTTCGATATAATACACATAACTTAGTCTTAAAGACCTTCCGTTCAACCATTTTTGAAAGCGATGATTAGCAGGACTATGAATCGAAAAGCGAGTAAGCAATATTAGCCCGTTCCGTACATATAAAGATTCCTGCAAGATGAAAAAAGTTATCTAAACTGTATAAGCCGAAGAAAAATAAAGGAGCAAAGATTCAGAGTCAGAATTACAAAATACAATTGAGAGAAAAGAATCTGAGATTCAGAGCTTCAATCAAAATTCGAAACCAAAACGATGGTCGCCGACTCACTCACTCACTGCTCTGCTTCGACGGTTCAATTCGCGTCCTAATTCGAGTTTCAGTCCACTGACTATATTCCTTTTATTTATTTTATTATTTGTTATTTGGATTGTTATTTACTCATTTACTCAGGGAAATTGCAAAAGAACGTGGGGTTGAAATTTATTTACATTTCAACAATTAGTTTGCATTATATAATTATGTTTTCATTTTATACGTTCTATGTATACATTATTTTATCAATATTCAACTGCTCTCTTTTTTGCATTGCACGTTTCTCTCCATCAAAATCTCTCTTTCTTTTTTCGATTATCCTCGATTTTCTCTAGATTGAAGTTTCTTCAAGTTTCTGCTCTCTGCAATTCTTAAATTCTCTGCACAATTCCAATTTTCTAGCTTTTGACCAGTTTTTTTTCCAATTGAGAATGAGTATCCATGGAGTTGAAATCCTGTTGTTGCAAATAGAATTCGTTTTGTCTCTTTATGTTTGTTTTTGTTGTTAATTTGCAGAAGTTTTATGCAATTTTTAAGTTGTAATTGATGTGAGGATTTCATTAGGCTGTATAAATGCAATTATACAATTGTAAATTCATATACTAATCTGATTTGTATCACTCTCATTAGTCTTGGGAAGCTTGCTCTTCAAAGTATTCATGCACTTAAATCAACTGATTAGGTGTAATTAATTATCTTACATGGTTAGATAACTTTTTAATTCATTTTCATCACTTTTCAAGATTAATTTAACACAACTTGTTCTTCATACCAGTTAGATACCAGTTACCTACTAAATTCTAACAAGAAGCAGAAAATTACAAGCTAAAATACTAGTTAGATACCAGATTCTAACAAAATGTAAAAAACTACATGCTAATACAACTTAAATACTAGTTACCTACCAGATTCTAATAAGATGCAGAAAATTACAAGCTAAATACCAGTTAAAAACTATTTTCTTACCACTTTCTTACTAGTTTTGACATTTTTTGTTCTTCATACCTATTAGATACCAGATTCTTACTGTTTTAATTTCAATACCAGTTAAATACCAATTAGATATCAATTTCCTACCACTTTCTTACTAGTTTTTACATTTTTTATATTTTTTGTTCTTCATACCAGTTAGATACCAGATTCCTACTGTTTTAATTTTAATACCAGTTAAATATCAGTTAGATACCAGTTTCCTACCACTTTCTTACTAGTTTTGATATTTTTTATTCTTCATACCAGTTAAATACCAGATTCCTATTATTTTAATTTCAATACTAGTTTCCTACCATTTACATACTAGTTTCCTACTGTTTTGATTCAATAGTTTTATCTTACATGTTCTAATCATTTTCTAAGGCATTTTAATTAATTTTCAAGATTAATTTGACATAACTTTTTCTTCATACCAGCTTGCTACCACTTTCTTACTAGGTTTGACATTTTTTTGTTCTTCATACTAGTTTACTACCACTTACCTACTAGTTTCTTACTAGTTTTGGCATTTTTTGTTTTTCATACCAGTTACATACTAGATTCCTACTATTTTTTATTCAATACTTTTGTAGAATTCTTTTTTACATGTTGTAATCACTTTTTCTAATGCATTTTCATTACTTTTAAGATTATAGTTGTTTGTTTATTGCTATGGAGATAAACTTTTGACATGTATTTGTGTTACCTACCATACTTTCATAACAAAATTGACACATCATGTTCTTCCTACCAGTTACATACCACTTATATACCA
>CATIWQ010559908.1:0-22397 GCA_949673415.1 Euphorbia schlechtendalii | reverse complement strand
AACTGATTATTCCTACACTTGTTACACAAGATGGTGTAAGCATGGAATAGCTTACTATAACACTAACATCGCGTAGGTCATGCCAAGATCCAATCGCTCCCGAGCTGTATGGGTTTCTCATCACTAATGATAAACATCTCTCCCTTATGGAAGATGATGAGCCCAAGACTTATAAGGAGGCAATGGAAGGCTCAGAGTCTGACAAATGGTTTACAGCCATGAGGTCAGAGATGGACTCCATGTACGAAAATCAAGTTTGGAGCTTGATTGATGCTCCAACAAGGATTAGGCCCATAGGATGTAAGTGGGTTTTTAAGAAGAAAACTAACATGGATGGTAACATAGTTACCTATAAAGCAAGGATGGTTGCAAAAAGCTACAGTAAAAAAGAAGGCATTGACTATGATGAAACCTTTTCACCGGTGGCCATGTTGAAGTCTATCAAGATACTCCTTGCCATCGTCACTCATTATAATTATGAGATTTAACATATTGATGTGAAAACACCATTCCTTAATGGGAATCTGGATAGGGATGTGTATATGGCACAATTCAAGAGTTTTACATCCAAGGATGGTTCGAAGGTATGCAAGTTGCAGAAGTCCATTTATGAACTTAAGCAAGCATCAAGGAGTTCGAATATTAGGTTTGACGAGACAATCCGAGAAATTGGTTTTGTGTCAAATGCTAATAAGCCCTATGTATATAAGAAGGCTAGTGGGAGTATGGTCATTTTCCTTGTATTATATGTCGATGAGATATTACTGATAGGAAATGATATTCCTTTTCTTTAAATAGTTAAGTCATGGTTGTCAAAGAAGTTCTCTATGAAATACCTTGGAGAAGTAACTTTTATACTTGGTATAAAGATCTACCGAGATAAATCTAGAAGGTAGCTAGGTCTTTCTCAAAGTACATACATAGACAAGGTTTTGGTTAGATTTAACCTTGAGCAGTCAAGAAAGGGTTATCTCCCAATGTCTCACAGGATTAACCTTTCTAAATCTGAGTGTCCGAGAACATAAGAGGAGAGACTATGCATGAATGGAATACCCTATGCCTCAACGATAGGATCCATCATGTATGGTATGGTATGCTAAGTTTAGGTTAACCTCAAGTGACTCAATTCTTTGGGATGGGAAGCTAAGTTTAGGTTAACCTCTAGTGACTCAATACTTTGGGATCCTATGAGGTCACACACTTTGGGTCTATATTGGAATAAGTAAAGAACCTATAGACTGGGTCTATGCTGAAAATATTTGTTAATAGAATTTGTTAGAAAAAATATTAATAACTAATGAAATAAAGAGAAAAATAGGGAAATATGCACTGAGAGAAGCAAGGGAATTTTTCCTGTTGTGAGTGGGCCCCAAACGAACACGGGATGTTCGGAGTTGGGCCTACGTGTAATCCCCGATGGCAGCGCTGGAGCAGGCTTGCACGCAATCTCACAAGCTTAGGCTTGCGGGAAGGCCTGAAAGCCCAGCTTGCAGCATAAGACAAGCCCTCTAGGGCTTGCCTTATAGAAGTAGCCTTGGGTTAGCCCACGGGTCCATGTAACCTATGTGGCTAACCCACATGTGGGATTGGAATATTCCCATCCCACATAGAGTTTTGGGGGAGTCTAACACACCCCCTTTTCCCTATATATAGGCCTCCCATTCTCTTTATTTTATATACAATTTAGCTCAGCTTTTCTTTCTGAGTTCGACATCTCTTTCTTTGTTCGTTGTGCAAGATCCTTCATGAGTTTCTCCAAACAATGAAGAATTTCTTTAGAATGCTCTTTCTATTTTAATAAAGCCTTCTCAGTTTATATTTTCGAGTTGGTCTTCGAGTGGTCTGCCGAATTTCTCTAATGGAATGTCGCATCCAAAAGAGAAAGAGAAGCACACTTCAACTTGTAACTTCCTAAACTTAGATATTAGGTTTCTTTTATAAGTTTATGAACATATCAGCATTTATAGAGGGTTTTAACTTAGATTATATCAATCATGGAAGGCTTAGGAGATCCTTTAGGTTAATTTTATGTTTTGAAATTTTACCTTACTATGTTGCATGTTCAATAACTGTCTTAATTAACTAGCAGTGCATGTTCAATAATTGTCTTAATTAACCAGCAGTGGTATCAGAGTCTGCCTTATGCTATGCATGATTGATTATAATATTTTAAAATGATATTTTATATGAATTGATTAAAGTATGTTATGCATAACTTATGTTTCAATTCCTGTTATAGAAAATGATGTGATAATTTCATTAAAGTTTTACTCAAACTTAGTCTAGGTGATTATTGTATAAATTAGCAATGTTTTACAACACACATAATGCTTTAATTGAGGGTCATCTCGTACTTCACTCAATTAAAGAATGAAATCTTTAAATCATAGTTGTCCATGGTACAACGAATTGAAGTGCCCGTGGTTCTTTTGGCAAGGATTGGACTTGGTTGCTCATACACTAAAAATAGGGAAAACTGCATAAAGCGGAGCAAGGGAAAAATGGATACCTATCAGACTCCTCAAATGTATAACCCATAGTTCATCTACCGCTGAGGTATCTCCTTGCAATCTACTGTGGAATAATTCATCTTCTAAAATTTCCACCGATTTGAGATGATGAATCATGGATGCGAAATCCAACCCTTTTGTACACTAGTGCATACTTTCGGAGCATGTGGTATAACATGAGTTTTACGACAAACTCACAGTTTCCCTTGCGCTCCTCATAATCATTACTCTCACAAGAGAAAGCATTCTTACCGGGATGTTTGGGACTAGGATCAGTCAAAACATAATCTAGGTAGTAGTTTTGAAGAACTCCTCTAACAGTCTCAAACCACTCATTGAAGTTATAAACATCATAATTTATATCAATAAGAGGATCGATGTCAATGCGAGTATTTTCGTTAGTGATCATATTCAACCTAGATATAAGATAGAACTTGTTTAGACATTAGTATATTTACATGCATTTAATATAAGATCTTTAATTAAACACATAATTCCTACTATTTTCTCGACATTTAAATATCCCCTTCTATTTAAATTCAAGAAATTTGGTTCAAACAATTTTTTCTTTAGTAGGTAGCATCCATGGCCACTCATCATGACCCCTACTATAGCAGTCAAGCCATAACAAGATAACCATGGTTGGAACCCATCCATTTGCATCTCATGCAATTGCTAATCCATTTGAGTTCTCTTTCTCAATACATGTGTGCCCAATTGTATGACTCCTCAAATGTGTCTCCAATCTAGCATATGCTCCAATGATATGGAAAACTAACCAATTTTGGTTAAGGCATTAACCCCATCTAATCTCATGACCAAACACATGTTACTGGAGGGCATGTTGTACATGTGCTTACATCCATTAATCAATTCATAGAAAATATCATTTTAACATATTATAATTAATCATGTATAGCATAAGGCAGGCTCTAATAGCATTGATGGTTAATTAAGACAATTATTAAACATGTAACATAGCAAGGCAGAATTTCAAAACTTAAAATTAGCCTAAAGGATCTCCTAAGCATGCCATGATTGATATAATCTAAGTTAAAACATTCCATAGATGCTAATAGGTTCATAAAACTTATAAAAGAAACCTAGCATCTAAGTTTAGGCATTACCAGTTGATGCGTGCTTCTCTTTCTCTTTTGGATGTGGAGTTCCCTTAGAGCAATTCAGTAGAACTTCGTTAGCATGAGCCTCCAAACAAGGATAGCCTCTATGATTGATCCACAGGATCTTCATCGACCAACCTCGTAGAGGTAGAACTCGTTAGTAGATAGCAACTGCTAGACTGCTCGAAGACCAACCCGAAAATATAAACTGAGAAGGCTCTCTTCAAATAGAAAGAGCCATCTAAAGAAATTCTTCGTTGTTTGTCGAAACTTGTAAAGGATCTCACAAAATGAACGAAGAAAGAGATGTTGAACTCAGAGAGAAAAGCTGAGCTGAATTGTGTGTAAATAAAGAGAATGGGAGGCTTATATATAGGGAAAAGGGGGAGTGTTAGACTCCCCCTAAAACTCTATGTCAGATGGGAATATTCCCATCCCACATGCGGGTTAGACTCGTGGGTCACTTGGACTGGTGGCTGCTTCCCCAAGGCAAGCCCTAGCGGGCTTGCGGGGCCTTCTCGTAAGCTCAAGCTTGTGGGCTTGCGCACAACCCGTGCTCTGCGCTCAAGTGCTATCATGGGTAGTGCTTGCGATCCTGTAGACCACTAGCGTGCTCTTTCCCTGTGCTCTAGCAGCCCGTGAGCTTTTCAGCTTGCGGGGTAGCCGCGCAGGCCCCACTTCAAACATCCAATGTTCATTTGGGGCCCACTTACAATAGGAAAAATTCCATTGCTCCACTCTGTGCATTTTTCCCTATTTTTCTCTTTATTTCTTTTAATTATTAATTTGGTCTAACTAATTAATAATTCTTCTAACGAATTTGACAAACAAATATTTTCAGCATAGACCCATTCTATAAGTTCTTTACTTAGTCTAGTAAAAACCCAAAGTGTGTAACCTCATAGGATCCCAAATTATAGAGCCTCTAGAGGTTAACCTAAACTTTGCTTCCCATTCAGGAACTTTTAGGCTTAGTGTTCTAGACCGATATGGAACCTAATAGCTCTAGATAATCAAATGGGCTTTGTAGCAAAGGCGTATGATCCCCCGATACTTGGAATGTTACATGCTTGTGACTTGATCTGGTTTTGCAGTAGTAACCAATACAATACACTCCTTCCATCAGGTTAAGTACCATCTAATTTATTGATCTTGGATTAAATGTCAGCTCATGTAATAGACGTAGCTATCCTAGAAATAGACTTGTTCACGAAGAACACCACTCAGCCATTATGTATCAAGATTAATAAGAAACACATTCTATCAATTTTATACTATGATTAGAGGTTAATGAGTGTGTCGCTTCAACAAGGGGCCCTAAGTTACATCTCCCATTATATTACTATATCTGGAACGATAGATCCCATCTTGACTACTCGGCTTACCAACATATGATCATCATTATACACGTAATCATCCATATCATCCTGATCACCAAGGTATGAATAAG
This sequence comes from Euphorbia schlechtendalii, assembly GCA_949673415.1. Taxonomy (NCBI): domain Eukaryota; kingdom Viridiplantae; phylum Streptophyta; class Magnoliopsida; order Malpighiales; family Euphorbiaceae; genus Euphorbia; species Euphorbia schlechtendalii. The sequence continues at coordinate 17,316 of CATIWQ010559908.1, read as the reverse complement.
TATGGCCCAAAAGTATAGCAGCTCCTACATAAGGTAACTAGTATCTCAAGTTTGAGGATACTTATACTGCTACTGCAATAAAACATGACACCAACACATGGATATAGTTATTTCCAAGTGTCTGTCTTATAGAAATCTCCAATGTATTACCCTAATACATTCATGTGTTAACTAAAGGTACCACCTTCATCTCGTGAGATCGGCTACTTAGATCTAATCCAAGGAGTAAGCCTACACATGCTAGTCTATCCATTACATTGATGTCCAGTCTCAATGAAACTATGACTAGGGATATTTAGACTATTCATAGTAACACGTATGTGCAGTTAACACAACACATAGCTCCCACTATGTCCTCACACTTTAACGCTATGAAGTAGTCACAAACTTTGTCTTATCTATGCACATATATATAATACTACACATATATGATACCAATGAGATACATAATGAATTGAAAACACTAATAAGCAACAATGATGCCTTAATTGATGTTAATAATCTAAAACTGTTTATACATTATAACTAATTAAGACATATCACCCTAATTGACTCTAGGGCATACATCATGTCTAACAACAAGTATGTGACGTTTCGAGTTCCGGGGGATCATACGCCTTTGCTAGAAAGTTCATTTGATTGGCTAGAGTTATCGGGTTCCATATCGATCAAAAACACTAAGACTAAAGGATCCTGGATGGGAAGTCAAGTTTAGGTTAACCTCTAGAGGCTCTATACTTTGGGATCCTATGAGGTCACACACTTTAGGTCTTTACCGGACTAAGTAAAGAACTTATAGACTAGGTCTATACTGAGAATATTAAGGATGTCAAAATCGTTGGTGTTGAACCCAAGTTAATAGTACCTCATAGTACTTAAAACATTTTGGAAATAACAAATTAACTAGGATAGTGAAAATAATTAAGTACTAAGTAGACTCTTAATTAATCAAGTTTACTTGAGGGTGTTTAAGGAAAAATAACTCAGTTTACTGAGTTATTAATTAAGTTATGGATTAAAGTAAGAAAATTTGAGATTAACCTAGTATTGCATAGTTTACAAGATATAGACTCAGCTAAGCTGAGTTATTTTAACATTTAGAGAAATATAATGACACATATGCTTTTAACGATTTCTGTGAGGAATAGAGTATTCCTTTTATGCTTTTCAGGAGAAAAGGCGTTGAAATTAAAGCAAATATTCAAGTGATCCTCACAACGAAAAGGTGTCAGTACAAGATGTTGGAGAATCCTCACTATAGTCTAAGATAAAAGGAATCCTCTAACATGAGCCATTTTCTTAGTGTCCCCGCGCTTCTCTACAACATCAGCAAATCAACCATTCATAGAATTCCATGTTACTTCTCGTGTGCCTCTCTATCTAAATGGATTGCTTGAAGACAAATAAGTTTTTAACTCATTGGATTAACAGATTAATCTCGCGCTTTAATGTTTGAAATATCTATCTCTAAACATCCTGGAATTTGCTTTGAACAGGAAAATTCAAAAGATTTGAAGAGAAGAGAAATTGAAGAAGCTGTTAGGACGAGAAGTTTACAACTGTTACTTCCAAGACCTTCAACTATAAATAGAAGACTAAAGCAAACATTCAAACTCAGTTAATCACCTTGAATTTCTTCAAGAGCGAAACCTCTATTCAATCACTCCCAACTTCAGAAATTCCGAATCAAGAAAGCAAGAAAATGCAAAACTTTCCAATCTGTTTGTAATAGAGAGATAGAACTTTAGATTTAACATTGTAAAGGATTCAACGAATTTTATAAGTTGAAATCCTCAGTTTGTAATTACTCTAAGAAATCTGAGTGATAGTTTAGGAAGGGTACCTAAATTGTGTTTGAGTGGTAGTTAGAAAGAAAGGTACTTTCTGTAATCGCATCTACCTGTTGTAAAAGCTTCTCTGCCTAAGGAAGGTAGAAAACACTAGTGGATTAAAGCTCGAAAAGGAATCCAGGGACTGGAGTTAGGCTAGAAGCCAAACCAGAATAAATCTCAGGTGTTAAAGTTCTAACCTTATTCACTTATCTTTATCGCATCTATCTCATTCATTATTCTCTCTATTTTAATATTTTTTCTTAAAAGCCAATTCGAGCTGAGTAAAGTACTCAGCAGTGATTGAAGATAAACTATGCCAGCAAAGCTGAGAAGTTTATAGTTTTTTAGACCTAGCTCAGTAAGCTTTCACTCAGCACGCATCTAAAAACTGAACTCGGAAAAGAATTTTTAATAAATACTAAAAGAAACCAAGTAAAGCATCCTTTACTATTTATATTAAGTCTTTTAGGACTTAAAATTAATATCAGAGCAAGTGCTCTGCTTATAGACTCATGGTCTTTGAGTTAAAAATCTAAAGTTTTAGTTCCAAATCAGGATAGACAATTCTCCTTAAAGAATGAATATCTATAACCAAGCCTCTATAGTGTGATGGTAATCACTACATGTTTTGGAAAAACCGCATGAAAAAATTTATACAGTCACAAAGCATGCAAGCATGGCTTGCTATAGAGCTTGATCCCAGAATTCCTACCATGGTTAGGAATGGGGAACATGTCCTAGTCTATCTAAAGGATTATGATGATGCAGACCTAAGGTTTCTCAAGAAGAATGTAGTAGCCATCAATTACTTAAATTATGCACTAGATCTTACAGAATTCAACAAGGTCTCGGGCTGTGAGACAGTGTAAGAAGTCTAGAAGAATCTGAAGATTACCTACGAGGGGATTGAAAAGGTCAAGGATTCAAATATCAATCTCATGCTGAGAGAGAATGAGATGTTCCAGGTGGGCGCCAGCGAGGGTATTCAAGCCATGAATACTAGGTTTATTAATATCATTAATAAACTAAAGAGATTAGGTAAAGAGTTCACCAAGGAAGAAATGGTGAAGAAGATTCTCCACACTCTTACCTTAGAGTGGGATTCCAAGAAGAGCGCGATCGAGGAGGCCCATGATATTAAGACCTACAGCTATGATGAGCTGATAGGTACCTTACTAACTCAAGAAATGTCCCTGAGGAAATATACTGATGACTCTAAAAGGAGTAAAGGCAAGGAGAGAGTGGTCATAGTCATTGTCCTAAAAGCTAATTCATCTTATGAATCCACCAGCTACGATTCTTATGAGAAAATGGCCCTTCTGACTAGGCATTTCAAACGCTTCATGAAGAAGGATGGGAAGTTCAACAAGAAGAAGTTTCCTGCTAAAAATAAGTCAACTCAGTGTGGAGCTAAGGAAGGATACAAGAAGGAACACAACAAAGACATCAAATGCTTTGGTTGTGGTGAAAAAGGCCATATCTAATCATCTTGTCCGAAGACCAAGAAGGATAAATATAAGAAGAGGTTCGCAAAGAAGAATGAGGCACATGCTGCCACTTGGAGTGATTCTGAAGAATCTTCATCATCTGATAAAGAAGCTAGAGATTCTGCCAACCTCTACTTAATGGTGAAAGATAATGAAAGGGGCGAGAGCTTAGTAAATGCTTCTAAGATTAACCAATCTGCTGCTGACTTTGAGGATGAGTGTAACAAAAGAAAATCCCCTCAAACCAAGGTGCATCCTGAAATCCATATATCTATTGAAGATTTGGTCCAGGTACACTTTGATGTTATGAAACTGACTAATAAGTCAGAGAAGAACATCAAGGAGCTAGTGAGGAGAAGAGAAGATCATGAAGACATTATTGCTTCCTTCTCTCTTGATATTCACTTTCTTCAAGAAAAAAATTGAGTATCATGAATGTCATAATAGCAAGCTCACTAAGTGATTAGATGAGTTGATTGCTAAGATAACAACTTTAAAGGAGAAACGGGTTCCTCCTCCAGCCAACAGTCAAACTTTGAGTAATCAAACTCGTAATTCTAAGAGGAAGAATTCCTCTAAAAAGAAGAAAGCGAGCTAGCCCCAAGCAAAAGCGGCGTGTGGCTTTTGTGGCAAATGGTTACTATGATGAGTAAGATTAGACTAACTTAAGCACTACTAACAAAGGAGGACCCAGCTCAAAAGCATATTTACCTAAGAAAATGTAATTATTTTGCAGGTGAGCCTTAGATCCGTTGATGATGCTGGAATGTGGTATTTGGATAGCGGATGCTCAAGGCATATAACAAGAGCATAAAAGAAATGGAAGTGTCCATTTCGAAGATAACCAAAAAGGCAAGATTGTGGGTTGTGGCACATTTGGTGTCTCTCCTTCAATTGAAGAGGTTTCTCTAGTCAAAGGACTCAAGTTCAACTTACTCAGTGTAGCCCAGCTTTGTAACAAAGGCAGGAAGGTTACATTCAACTCAGCAGGTTGCTCGGTAATTAATTGTAAGACTAACTCAACTATACTCTTTTCTCCTAGAATTAATAATGTGTATATAATTGATTTATCCTTGGGCTCCACTAATGTTTATCTTGTATCTAAGAAGGATAATTCGTGGCTTTGGCACAGAAGGTTTGGTCATATAAATATGAACGTTCTATCCAAACTAGCCAAAAAGCAACTAGTTATGGGTTTACATAGTATTAGCTTTGAAAAGGATAAACTTTTATTAGCTTGCCAGCTCAGTAAGCAAGTTAAGAAATCATTTAGCTCAATTAATCATGTAGTAACTAAGTGACCATTGGAACTCCTTCACCTAGATCTTTTCAGCCTTATTTAGCCTATGAGCATGGGTGGTAAGAGATTCTCATTGGTGGTTATGGATGACTTCAGGAGATTCACTTGGGTGATCTTGTTGAGTAGTAAAAATGAAACATATGAATCTTTTATCAAGCTCAATAATCGGATAATGAATGAAATAGGAACTAAAACCATTATAATTCGAAGTGATCATGGACGTGAATTCGAGAGTTTCCATTTCGAAGAATTCTATTCAGCACATGGTATTGACCACAACTTTTCTGCTCCTTATACTCCTCAACAAAATGGGGTTGTAAAAAGGAAGAACATAACCATAGTTGAGATGACTCGATCCATGTTGAGTGATAACTCAGCCTATTATATCTTGAATCGGGTTTTAATTCACCCAATTCTTGAGAATACACCCTATGAGCTTTGGCGAGGGTGCAAGCCTAAGATTGGTTATCTCATATCATTTGGCTTTAAGTGTTTTATTCTTAACACCTAGGAGCAGCTAGGTAAGTTTGATTCAAAGGCTGATGGAGGTATCTTTCTAAGATACTCAACTAATAGCAGGACATATAGAATATATGTCAAAAGAACTGACCTATTAGAGGAGTCTATACATGTGGATTTCAATGAAATTAACAATGCAGATAGACGTCCATCTGATGAAGATGATGTTAGACATGATGTATGCCCTAAAAGTAATTATGGTGATATATCTTAATTAGTTATAATGTACAAATGGTTTTAGATTATTATTATTAATAATAATTAAGGCACCTTTGTATTTATCAGTGCTTTTAATTAATTTATGTATCTTGCTGGTATCATATATATTTATTATATATAAATATATGCACATTGATAAGACAAATTACATGACTATTACATGACTATGTGGTGTGAGAATTTTAGTCCTTAGACAGCTTGTAAACAACCACAGAGGGGGGTGAATGCGAATCTTGGTTACATTTTATGCTTTATGAAATAATGTTTAGCCAAGTTAAGTTTTTATATGCTTGCTGAGTTACGATATTAAAATCGAATAAAACTGTTTAGCTTCGCAGGCACAGTTTATGTACAATCTGCTGCTGAGTATTTGACTCAGCACGGATTGATTTTTCAAGCAAAAGGAATAACAGAGGAGAGATATTGAATGAGCTGAACAAAGTAAAAGCTAAAAGCGTAAGTTTAGAACTTCAACACCTGAATTTTATCCTAGTTCAGCAACCTACCTCCAGTCCTCGGATACCTTTTCCGAGCTTTAATCCACTAGTGTTTGTTCCTTACTTAGGCGGAGTAGCCTTTATAGTGGGTAGACACAATTTTATAGAAAGTGCCTTCTTTCCTAACTACCGCTCAGCTCAGTTTGGGTACCCTTCCCAAACTAACACTCATATTCGAATGAAAAGATTGTGAACTGAATTCAACTTATAGAAACGTTGAATCCTTACAATGTTAAATCTAAGTAATTCTCTCTATTACAAACAGATTTAGAATTAATGTTTGCTGATTGCTTGAGTTTAGAATTTCTTGAAGTTGGGAGTAATTACGCAGAGTTTCGGCTCTATAAGAAATTTGAGGTGATTCACCAAGTCTGAACGTCTACTTAGGTCTTCTATTTATACTTGAGGATTTGCGAAGTAGCCATTGCAAACTTTTCTAGGTCGCTGATCTTCAATTTCTCTTCTCTTCATATCTTTCGGATCTTCCAGTTGGAGACAGATTCCAGGATGTTTAGAGATAGAAATTTGAACATTGAGGCACGATAAAATTCCATTGACAAAATCTCATTTTGTCTTCAAGCAATTCGGTGGAGAGAGGTGCACGGTAATGAAACATGGAATCTTCAAATTGACTGAATTGCTGATGTTGTCAGAGACATGCGAAGATACAGGAAAACGGCTCATGCTAGATAATTCCTTTTGTCTTGGACTTTAGTGAGGGAATCCCAACATTTCGTGCTGACACCTTTTATCTTGCGAGGACCATTGGAAATCTTAATTTCAACTCTATTTAACCTGAAAAATATCTAAGGAATATTCCATTTCTCATAGAATTTGTTAGTAGCACATGTGTCATATAATATCTCAATGTCAAAGAAAACAGCTCTTAATTAATAAAAGCTAACTCAGCATAGTTGGGTTGATATACTTCTAAACTATGTAGTACTCAGCACATACTCAGCTTTTCTTACTCTAAGCTGTAACTTAATTAATTACCTAGCAAAACTGAGTTGTTTTCCCTTAAACGAACTCGAGTCAGCTTCATTAATTAAGAGTATACTCAATTAATTTCACTATCTTAGATAATTTGCTATTTCCAAAACATTAAAGTATTGTGAGGTAATATTAACTTGGGTTCTACAATCTCCCCCATTTTGGACAGATAGAAAACTAGGTAGTAGAAGAAGTTAATTGAATAAATATTATAGAGATATCAAGAATACCTTAAAAGTGATGTAAGACTCCCTTGTGCTGAGTGACTTCCCTTAGTCAACTTGAACTCCCCCATACTGAGTAAGTCTTCTTCAAGTAGCTCAGGTCCCCCATACTTAGAGGATTTTTCTTCACTTTGGGACTTTGTCTTACTTTAGCTTTATTTCAAGGTTGGTCTCTTGTATGGGTTCCTACATAATGTTTTCAATATACAGCAGAAAGATACATCTAGTATAAAAATAAAGTTAAGAAGATCTAAAAAATAAAGTTAAGAAGATCTTAACTTGAGGTGTGAACTTGTAACTTTTTATTAATTCAAAAATGACTTAGTACATTATTTATGTCTTGAACTAAGATTACATAATGAAACCCTATTACAAGTTCTTGAAAAAATACAAAGAATATGGCCTATACTACTTTCTATGTACAAAAGAGGAAGAGCCAGCAGTCTTATCTTTGCTAGATTTTGGATGTTGCTGCTGAGGAGGCTTGTGATGAAACGGTTGCCTTAGAAGAGCTCCCTTATTAAGATTTACCATTCGGAGAGCATCTTCAGCTACCTTCTACCCCTTTGCTATCTGACCTTGCACAATTTGTATAAGGTAGGTATTAAAGGCATCGAGGGTAGCCCTGAAGTTCTCTTGTTAGCCTATGATCTGCGGGAATATCTCTTGCTCCAGTTGTTTTTTACCTTTAGTGGCTAGAAAGTCTTGATCATTAAGCTCACTAAAAAGAAGATGGTGACATCTAGAGAGGTGCGCAATTTGCTCAAATCCTTGACATACGAGCTGTTGAAAGCATTAAAGAAGGCCTCAGAAGTCCGTTGTAGTCAATGCAATCTTCAATTGCACCTCAATATCAAGGAACTTGGGACCAATAGATGATATACACTTTGTAGTGTAATCAATATCCTTTGCGTCCAACTCACCCATCTTCATCAAAGTACCAATGTTCTTTTGTAGATCTTCAACTTTGAGCTTGATAACATTCAGCTTTGTATCAATAGTCATGCCAGTCTCAGGACAAAGCGATTATGTAGCAGGTGTGAGCACGTGATTTTGATCCCCACTCTCGAGTTCGATGATGAAGCTGTAATTTATTTTCCTTTGCTAGTCTTTCACTTTGATAGGGTCTCAAAGGTCCTCGGGAGAAGCATTCTTCGTTTCTTTCAAGCTCCAGGCAGTTCTTTTTTACTTAGATCGGTCAAGAATAGGATAAAATTAAATCTAATACCCATACCGATGAGACAACCTCAATATTGGCATTGGTAATGTTAGTGTCAGCATAGCAATAAAGATACTGATATTGCCATCACAGTTGAAAATAGGTTTGGTTTAAGCCAAAGTCTGCCCATAAAAGGCAATAGTGACACCGATATTGACCACATCGTTACCGACATGGTCACATCAGTACTACCTTGGTCACATTGGTACAGATGTTGCCACATCGGTACCGACATCGCTGATTCAGTAGCACAAGATGTAGAATTTTGGAATAATGGGTGCAATAGTTCTCTAGGGCCCTTGTACCCTTAGTTGACCTATCTAGCAAGCTTAACACTGTAGAGTGGCTAGAGAGGGTCACCCTCCCTTAGATTGGGGGGTGAAAAGTGAAAATGTGGGTAAATCATATTAAGATTTTGAATTTGGATTGAAGGGAGGTCTCCTACATAAGGAAGCTCACAATCAGACAAAGGGGGGGATAGAGAGAAAGAGAAGGTCATTTTCTGAAAAGAAATCAGAAACAATGGAGCTTTATTAATTTCAAAAGGTTAAGTTACATTAGTGTGTGTTTTAAGCTAATATTAAGGTGTAATCACTAAGTTTAAGTTACATTTTGTTTGAGAGAGCAAAGGGAAGTTCATAAGAAGGGTATAAACTTAGGATTTCTGGGATTTTTCTAGGCAATCTTGAGATTTGGATTCATCGAAAATCAAAAGTTGAAGAAAATCATGTCTTTACCACTTTGTGCCATCTTTTCTAAGTTTAATTCAATAGAACTTAGTGGAGGGTTCATTTACTTAATCTCTGGATACATAAGGGTCCATACGTCTTCAACATGGGGAGTGAAACTTGTCCCACATCTTGTTTTTTCCTAAGCTGATTAACTAACTCACAAGGAGAAAGAAACGAGGAGGGCTTCCTGAAGGAGCTTCGTGGATCTCGAAGAAGTGGATTCTCGACTACGAGGTGAGCCTCTGAGTTCTTAGAGTTGTGTCTCATGATATTTGATGTTTTGATGTTATTTTGAAAGTGTTAAAGTGTTTGCGGTTTTCCTTTTATATTCTGGAAAATTCAGGCAACGTTGACGTTAGAGTTGCAACGTCGGTGTAGGTGTTACAATGCTGACACCGACATTGCAACACCGAAGTTGGTGTTACCTTTATTTTCCAGAACTTTAATTTACATATTATGCACTAATGATGGGTAATTAACTGAAAATGACTTATTTACATGAACATATTGAGATCAGTAGAATATTTATGTGCTATGTTAGTCTTTTGGACATATTCCGAGGAAATTAATATTTAATCCGTGGTTCCCTCTTAGCTGAGATAAAATTGTTACCGTGTCAAAATTCCCCTGGAATATGTACGAAAGAAAAGCATCTATGTTCACGGGCCCAGAATTGTTTACGATTTCCATTTATTTATGAAAAACTAAGTTTCGACTAGGAAACCCCCGCGAAGGGAACACCCCGTTCCTAGATATCCGACTGACCAAATTCACATGTAGCATTTTCATTAATAAAATAAGCAACATACTTGTATAAAAATGGATCATTTTTATAACGAAAATCACTAGCCTTTGTCGGCACTTTTTATTTAACTCGACCACACGGGTCTTCCAAATATTCAAACTGAACATACTTGGTGCATTGGCACATACTTATGTTGTGAAAATATATTTTGCTAACCTTTGTGGATGCAGGTAGATTAGGTTAAATGTATGTTAGGATTTAATTTCCTACGGGTATCACACTTCAATAAAAATTATGTATTTGTTAGATCGGTTATATAATAAGATATGGATGTATTCGTTTACCTAGATCTCATGCAATTAAGGCAATTTGTATTCCCCATCCCAAAATTTGTAAATAATCCCCCCTAGACTAGGCGCATTTACTTTCCTACGTGTTTGCTTTCCGCACTTATTTATTGCTTTCCGTATGCATGCTAAATATAACTTCAAAATGATTTAGAACAGGATATTATAATATTGGAAAATGGTAGCCAATTGTCTAATTTGACTTAAACAATGATGAAATAAGTAACTCATCCGGACCCAAATATTTATACTAGTGTATCGTTTAGGCTTAACGCATCTAGGCTATACCAAATTTCCAGAAAGAGTTGATCTACGTGGCGACTCTGTATAACATAGGCTAGAGGTTTAGGCCTCAAGTCTTTGGAATCCTTTCCACAACCATAACAACACATTTTTGAAAACCCCACGCCCCATCTCATGGGACCGACGCCTCTCGGTGATCGCGCAAGTAGAATATCATCTACTCATAGCAGGTAAACTTGGAGTAGGCGTGTCAAGAAAAATCTTCCCCATGGCAGACACATGAAACTTTTGCGAGGAGGAGACTTTATTGGTTATGTTCTCACTGAATGGTGTCCATTTTGGTGTGGAGAGAGTCAAGGTTGACGATAGGGGCCTTATCCATTTTAGATGAAATTATCTTCAGTAGCTTCACCATTTCATCCTGTTTGTTATCATGGAGAAGCAAGAACTTGGACTTAGCTTCAACCAGTTTCGCTATGATGTGGCCAACATCTTTGGTTATTTCACCTCTTTGAAGACATTCTCTATCTTGTGATCGATCAATTTTTTATTTTGGCATGTTCCTCACCTAGTTTACGGATCTATGTCACTTGAGTAGCCATATTGGTACTCAAGAGACTCAGTTGCTAAGTAGTAGCATCCTCTCTACCCTTTATCTTTCTTGCAACAGCATTAGCCATTACAGTATACATGGGGATAGACGTGATTGCTGCCTCAAGCTGGGTTGTAGAATCCCTCAACCCTGTGAATATCAGGGCCATCTTATCCACCAAACTATTGGCACTCTCTTTTTCCAAATAACTTCGAATAGCCAACAAGTTACCCTGAATCCTCTTAAACTCTTCAAAGTATAGAGATTCAAAGAGCACACTTGTGTGCTGTTCGAACTCAAGCAATTTTACCTTTGGTCTTTGGTCTCGAGGATAAGTCCATCAATTCATGAGCAAGTAACACTTTTCTTACTACTCCATCTAACTCAATGGTTGTCTTGAGCACATGGAATTTCTTCCTAGCTAACTCTCTAATTTCAGCCATGAAAGACGCATCATCCAAATCCTCACGTAGTGGCTCTCTTCTAGGTTCAAATGCATCATGGGCTGTAAAATTTACCTTAACAATTTGACCACTTTCTTTTCCCTACTGACCGTAGTTCTCAGCATTAGGAACTTCCTTAACTAGAGGGGTTAAGGGGTAGAAGATGGGTTTGAAGAAGATGGTAGTTCAAAAGTTTGTACATTTGAAGAAGTTTGGGAGATGGTTTGGTTGAGTGGAATAGAAGGTACAAGGGTTGTACAAGGAATGGTTTGTGATTGGGAATTTACAAGAGAAGAATGGGTATAAGGGTTATCTACTAGGGAATGACTCGGAGAAAATGAGTCATAGCTTTTTATGGGTGAAGAAATGTGGATAGGTGAGTTTTGGGTATTAAAAGGTGAAGAAGGGATTTAGATTGGAGAATTTACAATGTTAGGAGGAGGAGGAGAATTTATAGTTGGTTTTTCAGAATCTACAGGAGTAGAAATTGAGGGGTTTGAAGGATTTACAAGAGAAGAGGTGGTTTTGGGATTTATAAAAGAAGAGGGGGTAGGAGTTTTAGGAACCTCTAGGTTAGCTGTTTGACCCAAGGATGGGTCAGCTTGAGGTTGCTCATGTTAAGTTGAGGATTCCTCAACATGAGTGAAAGAAGGTGTGGGGATGTTGGGTTCTTGAGGATCAGACTCCTCAGGAATAAGGGGGAGGGTTTCTCCAGCATCTTCTTCTCTTCTCACCACTTGCACATTGCATTACAGGGGCCTACTGGTTGTAGAACGCTTGCTTTGGGTACCCTTAACCTTGGCAAATGCTTCTTGAACCTCAGTAGCAGTGTTAGGACTCTGACCGTCCTCTTCTCAAAACTTCTTGGCCTTGCCCTGCTTCTCTGATTCCTTAGAAAAACATAATTTTGAGCTTTCTTTGGCGCAAGGACTCATTGACCATAGCCACATCTTCTATTTCCTCCTCCTGCTGCTCAGCTTGGATCTTGACCAACACTTCTCATTGGGTGTAGGTCTTGGCCTTCATTTGCCTTCTTCATCTTTGAGGTTGAGAAGGGGCCTCGTCAGTTTTGGATTTTGAAGGGCTTTTCCCCCTAGCCTTGGAGGAAGCAACCTTTTGCTTGGGAAAGGAAGCGGTGGTGAATTTCTCTAGGATGCTAGAAATGGGTTGATTATCAAAGCCATCACTGTCATTGAAGTCCACCATGAATCCATCTTCATCCTCCTTCAGGATGTCCACATGTACTACTATCAGTACATATTTCAACTTTCACTTTTGTTGTGCTTTATTGTACCTAGAATGAACCTGATTGTGAACCAGTCTGCTGAAATGCACCATCTCGAATCGCTTCTTTACTGGCAGCACTGTTTCACCAAAGTCCCTCAAAAGCTAAGCTAAGTCCACTTTCGCTGCCCTCATTAGTTTGGTAATGAGGTAACCATAGTGATAGACGGTAGTCAGCTTGGTCAGATGATGAAGGATCATCACTTGCCAGTTTAGCTTTTTACCCTATACCATATGGTAGACCACACACCTCTCAGAATAGGTGTAGCTAGTCACTAAGCTCATTTTTTGTAGCAGTAGCTTAACCACAAGTTCGTGGCACATCCTCATGGTCCAACGCATCCCGCCAGCTGCTATCTCCCCTAAAACATAACTCGCGGTGAGCTCCCAATCTTTAGGGATAATGACGATGTCTTCGTCACCGGTTCTTCTAAGCTAAGTGCCCTTGTTGGGCATGTTGAGGATGCTTCCAATCAGCCTCGTGCAGATGAGGGTGGATTTTCCCCCAAAACCCATGCTCAGTACATCATCAAACCCCTAGATGGTGTAGAGGTTTGAGTAGAATGCCTTGATGAGCCCTATGATAGCAAGACCCTCCATCGTTAAAAATGAACTCAAGTGCTGCTACTTGATAATCCTATGCATTGTCATGTTCAGCAACAGTCCTTCATAGTCCACTTCATATACAGGACCGAAATCTAGGTTATCAGCCCATTCTTCTCTAGTGAAGAAGGTTCTCTCTTGTAGAGTGAGCTTTTCGATCTTCCCTTCAACGTTAGCTATAATTTTCATTGTTGTAGTGTTCTTGAGTCTGAAAGTTGTGCGGGTAATCTCCAGTTGATAGGATTGAAAGAAGAGGAGAATTAGGAAATTAGGGTTCGAATGCTCTGAATTTCAAAAAGCAAATAATCCTTCTTTCTTCAACTGTTTACCTTTTATAGAGCTTGGTAGCTCTCAACAACACATGGCGCTACCACAGCTCAAGATGGAAATGAATGGCGAGATTTCCATAATATCAACCGCCTCAGTAAAACGGTGAGTTTTGGTGAAAACAGTTCCTATTCAATCACATGTCTTTTTGAAAATGTATAGATTTGAAAATTAACCGCTAAACTGTTCCTCACATCGTTACATTAAAATACTGACTGTGTTATCCACGAGTCTTATTAAGACTTAGTCTCCAAAATGTAACCAAAATTTTGTGAATTTCAGCTTCCTTCTTCTTCTTCAACGTGGATTAGCCATTCCAATTAACTACCTCAGTACATAGAACTGCTCCTTTAGTAATGGCTTGGTGAAGATATTAGTGCCCTATTCCTTAGAAGGAACATACTCCAGCTTGACATCTTCTCGTAGCACATGATCCCTAATGAAGTGATGTCTAATGTTGACATGCTTCGTCTTGCCATGCTGAACTGGATTTTTAGATAGGTTAATTGCGCTCTTGTTATCACACATAACATCAAGACAACTTGACTTTATACCATAATCTTCTAGTTGCTGCTTAATCTATAGCAGTTGTGCTACACAACTTCCTGCTACCATGTACTCAACTTCAACTACACTCAACGCAATAGAACATTGCTTCTTATTGTACCATGAGACAAGGTACTCTCCAAGGAAATGACATCCTCCTATTGTACTTTTCCTGTTAAGCTTGTGTCTTCCATAATCAACATCTGTAAATCCCCTAGGAGTGAAATCTGAACTGCTAGGATACCATAAACCTTCTTCAATTGAGCCTTGCAAGTATCTGAGAATTCTCTCAACAATAACTAAGTGAGATTCTATAGGATCAGCTTGATAACCAGCATAGTAGCACACAACATACTGTATGTCTGGCCTACTAGCAATGAGATAAAGAAAAGAACCAATGATCCCTCTGTAGAACTTACTGTCTAAAGGTTTTCCAGCTTCATCTTCACTCAATATAGTATACGTGGCCATGGGAGTAAACATTGGCTTTAAATGCTCCATATCAAATTTCTTCAAGACTTCTCTGGCATACTTAGCCTGACTGATGAAAATTTCATCTTCAGTCTGCTTGATTTGAAGACCAAGAAAGAAATTGAGCTCTCCCATCATAGACATTTCGAACTCGCTCTTCATCTGCTCGATGAACTCCTTGCATAGCTTCTCATCAGTTGCTCCAAATATGATATCATCAACATATATTTGGACTAGTAACACATCTTCCTTTCTTCATCTGATAAATAGAGTTGTATCTGAATATCCTCTTTCATATCCTTTACTGATCAAGAAGTTGGTCAGCCTCTCATACAAAGCTCTAGGAGCCTACTAAAACCCATAGAGAGCTTTCTTCAGTTTGAAGACATGCTCAGGATTCTTCGGATCTTCAAAGCCTGGAGGCTGGCGAACATAGACTTCTTCTTAAATGAATCCATTTAGGAATACGCTCTTGGCATCCATTTGAAACAATTTGAAATTCATATGAGATGTGAAAGCATACAGAATTCGAATTGCTTCTAATTGGGATACAGGAGCATAAGTCTCATCATTATTGATTCCTTCTTGTTGATTGTAGCCTTGAGCAACAAACCTGGCTTTGTTCTTGACAACAGAGCCATCTTCATCTAGCTTGTTCTTGAAAACCCATTTTGTTCCAATAATTGATTTCCCTTCTAGCTTTGGAACTAGATCCCAAACATCACTGCGCTTAAACTAATCCAGCTCTTCTTGCATTGCGATCATCCAATTATCATCACCTTCTACATCTTCAAACTTCTTGGGTTTGATCAATGATATGAAGGTTGGATGACTCATCATCTTGTTGAGCTGACCTCAGGTCATTACTGGATTATAAACATCATCAACTATGCTATCTAACGGATGGTTGCGATGAACTCTAATCTCTCTCGGAAAGCTCGGATCAAATGCTGGAGGATCGACAATGGGATGCTGAGGTGGAGGTTGATCTTCACTATCGTTGAATTTGATAGAGAGATCACCATCATCTTTAGCTTCCTCAGCTCCATGTTCTTGGGCTAGGTTGGTCAGCATACTAACTGGATTTTCTTGCTGGGGTACTCCTTCATCTTCATCGGGTGGAATTCTATCTACATTGTTAGTTTCATCGAAATCCACATGCATAGACTCCTGTAAAAGACTGGTTCTTTTGACATATATTCTATATGCCTTGCCGTTAGTTGAGTATTTTAGAAAGGTACCTTCATTAGACTTAGGATCAAACTTACCTAACTGCTCCTTGATGTTAAGAATAAAGCATCTATAGCCAAATGATTTGAGATGATTAATCTTAGGCTTGCTCCCTCGCCAAAGCTCATAGGGTGTCTTCTCAAGAATTGGGCGGATTAAAACCTGATTTAAGATGTAACAAGCTGTGTTAACAGCTTCTTCCCAGAAGTACTTTGGTAGATTATTATCACTCAGCATGGATTGAGCCATTTCAACTACGGTTCTATTCTTCCTTTCTACAACCCCATTTTGTTGAGGCGTATAGGGAGAAGAGAAGTTATGGTCAATAACATGTGCTGAACAGAATTCTTTGAAATGGAAATTCTCAAATTCACGTCCATAATCACTTCGGATTCTAATAATTTTATATCTTATTTTGTTCATTATTCGGTTACTGAGCTTAATAAAAGATTCATATGTTTCATCTTTGCTACTCAGCAAGACTACCCAAGTGAATCTCGTGAAGTCATCCACAACCACCAACGAAAATCTTTTACCACCCATGCTCATTAGCTGAATTGGGCCAAAAAGAATTAGGTGGAGGAGCTCCAATGGTTGCTTAGTTACCACATGATTTATTGACTTAAACCATTTCTTAACTTGCTTACCTAGTTGGCAAGCTAAGCATAGTTTATCCTTTTCAAAGCTGATGTTGGGTAAACCCTCAACTAATCGCTTTTTTGCTAGTTTGGATAGAATGTTCATATTTATATGACCCAACATTCTATGCCAAAGCCACGAATTATCCTCCTTAGATACAAGATAAACATTAGTGGAGCCTCGGGATAAATCAATCATATAGACATTATTGATTCGAGGAGCAAAGAGAATAGTAGAATCAGTCTTATAGTCAATTACTGAACATCCTACTGAGTCTAATATAACCTTTCTACATTTCTCACAGAGAAGGGCTACACTAAGCAAGTTAAATTTCAGACCCTTGATAAGAGAAACCTCTTCGATTGAAGGAGAGACACCGACAGTGCCACAGCCTACAATCTTGCCTTTCTGGTTATCTCCAAAACTGACACTTCCATTTCTTTTATGCTCCAATGAGATGAACTAGCTTTCATCTCCTGTCATATACCTTGAGCATCTGCTATCCAAATGCCACATTCAAGTCATCAGCGGATCTAAAGCTTACCTACAAAACAATTACGTTTTCTTAGGTACCCATACTTTTGAGCTGGGTCCTCCATTGTTATCAATGCTTAAATTAGACAAGTCATACTCGTTGTAATAACCATTTTTATGCCTACAAAGAACTGTGGCATGTCCAGCTTTCTCACAAAAACCACATACCGTTGTCGGTTTGGGCTGGCTCGCTTTCTTTTGTTTAAAGGAATTCTTCCTCTTAGAATTGTGAGTTTGGTTATTTAGAGGTTGACTGTTGCCTGGAGGAGGAACTCCTTTCTTCTTCAAAGC